>JAMKPZ010004497.1:0-20836 GCA_024699675.1 Amphibolis antarctica
CTTTTTTTTATTTTACAAATTAATGTTTAAACACTCTATATCATATGGTATAAGTACATAACTAGGTGAAGAGATATCTTATAAAATTTTACTTTGAATTTTAAGGATACACTTTTATTACATATAATTTCCTATGCATTTCTTCGCATTTTCCACTCTAATTCTATAAACAACACCCTTTGACACTTCCCTATTTTTTATTTAAGTGAGGTGGATCTCATTTTAATTAAAATAAGGCATACCTTCTCCATTGTTGCTTATTATAAATCATAAACATCTAATGTTCCTGCCATTAGTGAATTGTCCTTGACCCATACATGAATTGATTGAGAAAGCTAACATAACAACATAAGCTATATCTAGCCTTGTAATCATCAAGTAAATCAACTTCCCAATCAGTCATCTATATTATCCAAAATTCTTCAGAACCTCTTACAAACTATCACATAGGAGAGGATTAAGTTAAGTGGGTGTGCATTTAGGTTTATATAACCCAAGACTCCTATCTCCAGCAACAAGTCAAGTACATACTTCTTTTATGTCAACATCACTCTCCCATTAGAGTAAGCAAATTTAATGCTCAAAAGATACTTGGATCTAACCACGTCCTTGGTAACAAAACATCTACTTAAGCACATCTTGGTGTCAAAGAAAGTTGCAAATCAATACTTATAAATAAAAAATCATCAGCATAAACTGTAACAATGACAGTCATCATCTACTCTCCTGTAGAAAACTAAGTAGTCCACAACACATCATCAAGAACCACCATCATCTAGAGAGGATGACACCAGAGGGGCTACAGGAGGTTCCTGACAGCCCTGCTAAGATTGGTTGATGGCCTAGGAGGGGTGGACAATAATGGTTACGGCTTGAAAACCCTGGTTCAATAGAGAGGAAGGCAGAAAATGCCTCTGATGGTGGTGCAAAAGGGGCCTAGTGGCCCTGGCAACAATAGAAAGATGGGGTGGAGGATTTGCTACTGGTTGAGAGGTTGGAGAGGAAGAGAGAAATTGATCTTATTGATTAATTGAAATTAGCACGTGCATACATATAAGAAGTAATGGAACCTTAACGTAAATAGATTTCCATTTAAACATTATCTAACAACTAATAACAAGAAAGCTAATATATGACTCTAATAGGTGTATATTTTACGAAGAGGGAATTATTTGGATGTCAATTTTCAACTTTATAAATGAACCTTCAATTTTCAATTTTAAAAAATAAAACTCACAATGTAGGCGACGTAAATGTCCATGGATAACTAAAGTACAAAAACGGCAATTACTTCATGAAAATCACCAAGTTTCAAGCATTTCAGAAAATAACTGACATAACATTTAAACTCCACAGTATAAAAATATAAACATCTGAGCAAACGGTCAAAATGTAAGCATTCTAAGGAACGAATAAAAGAATACCATTAGTATTGGATTGGAGCAGGAGAATCTCTTATGAATTCGTGATCCAGAACTCCAAATCAACCTGTCAAGAGAATGATAAGCTAGCACGTCCACAAAATATGTGACAGAAAAGGCAGTCGAAATCAGACGCACGGAACATTTTCAACAAGGTAGGATACCACTTTCTTATGGTTAATGTTATCTATCAGAAACAAACAAGGCACAGAACTTTCAGTATGTAACTACATTTACAGTTGACGTGCTGCAGGTTTGAAACAGAAGCTGCGCACTTTAAAAAAAACTGAGTTGACAAGGGACAATGGGTTTCATTGTCATCTCCCACGAATCATGGTTGATGTGGAGGTATCTTCTGACAGGGAAAAATAACTATCATAAATATAAATATTCAGCTCTTGTTGCTATGACTTTTTTTATACCAGTCAATCAACAAAGAAAAGAATTATCAGAAGACAGCAAGCTGGTCTCATGTATCTCAGAGATTCAGAGAAACATGGTATAAGCATCCAACTCCGTCAGGAATAAACTGTCATTTGATGGACGCATTCAACGCAGTCTTAAAATTGATTAATAGAACAAGAACCATGCTACAACATTTATAGGGCTACATCAGAACAGCATCCACGGGAACTTCATGAATCGTATCCAACCTCAACGTCTCAGAAATGACACGGTGAATACAGCCGGAAGCAGAATTCCAATTATAAAAAACAAAAACAACGGGAAGCCTTCACCACCCCAGAGTTCTGACCGTCATTGACGGAAAGACCACGATAGCCCACCATATCCTTTCTTACTTCAGTTAAAAGAACAACTGCCTCAATATCGAGAATCAGGAAAGAAAATGTGAATGAAGGAAAAAGACTGGAGAAGGAAAGGGAAATATACCGGTTACCGCTGAAAAATATCTCGTGATCTCCGCTGCAGGATACATCGGAGTCGTCCTCCTTATCGCCGTCCTCCCTTTCACGGCTGACAGCGGGGTCGAAGAGAAAGTAATCATACTCCTTGGCTGCATGCTTTCCGTCCAGAGCCTCCGCGATGAGCCCGAAGGGCTTGAACTCGCCCAACACCGTCAGCGGCCGTGTCCGCACGCCATCGGCCGCTGCCATTCTTGGAGGAACGGGAACGGCCTGGAGGAGTGGAGTGGTGTGGTGGGAAAGTAGCGTCGTTTCCCGCGAAAACTAATAAGTTGCCCTAGGTGTCTCGGGTACTCGGGTTTAAATAGTACCCGAGTGTGTTTAAATTGAGAGTCGGTCGTGCACCAAGGTGTTTTCAAGAATACGTACGGATTTTCTCTGCACCAATCAGATTTTTTTTCAATTTTCCTCGTATATATATATCAAAAATATTATCAAAATTATATAAATTTAAAATTTTTAATCCTTGATCTAAATGTATTAAATTGATCAATTTTTATATAATTTCAACCAATGATTATTAAATCAGATAATCTAATTAACAAATAGATGTTGAGTTTTTCAAATTAAAAATTATTGAGAAGTATATCTCGAAGGGAGAGTTTTTTTCTTTACTTTCGGTGTAGAAAAAGTAATTTTTAAGTAAATAAATTTGAGATTGAATAAAGAAGAAGAGTAATTTTAATAATAAAATAAGTAGAATGCATATTATTAGAAAGTTAGAAGTATTTTTAAAAGTTGAGTAAAGAAAAAGAATGAAGTCAAAGTGAATTCAAATTTTAGCGTATATATATACAGACAAATACACATGCATGATAAATCTTGCGCCTCGTTTCTTTTTTTTTACTCTTAACTTCCAAAAGTATTTCTATTTCCATAATGGCATTCTAATTTCCTAATCTACTTCTTATTATTTTGTCATCGTGTTTTCCATCATATCAACATTTATATATTTTAAACAATGTTAATTTTTAATTTAACTAAAATAACCAAACATATAAAATATATTTTCTAAAAAAGTTAAAAATAGAATTTTTGTACTTTTTAAATTTAATTTTTATTTTATTTTTTATTTTTATTTTCTTTACTTTTTTCCTTATTTTTCTCTCTTCCTTTCTTTCTTCACCTTTCCTTTTCTTTTTACTTTTTTCTTTTCTTCTTCCCTCCTTTTCCTTTTCCTTTTTTTCCCTTCCTCAAGTGCTAACCCCTTCTTTCTCAACCCCCTCCCTCCTTTCAACTTGTTATGAAACCCAAATGGGTTTCAACGTCAGAGTTGTTGTTAAAGCGACCAGAGGTAGTAGCGCTTATGCCAGAGCTAGCGTCATCAACAACGAGGACCTTCTTGCAATACTTGGTGGTGGCTAGAGGTAGCGACATGGAGAACTGTGATACTATAGACGATTGCGAGAAGAAAGGAAATAGAGGAAGGAGAAGTTGCGAGTGAGATCACGAGTCTCAGGTATCGTGTCATGGAGAAAATAGTCCTCGTTTTCTTCCAAGTGTAATTTTTCCTACTCTAGGAGCAACAGAGTGGGAAGAAAGAATGCTCTGTTAATCTACACACACATGCACAACACAATCCTTATGAAACAAGCACATTAAGTGAGAGAGTGCTATCATTACAATTGCTAACATGCATTTTCATACTTTGCTTTCGACCTCGATAAACAAAGTGAGGGACTCTTAATGAGAGGTGGCTGATCAACTCACGTGAACTAATTGCTGATATTCCTCTTGAAATGAATACTTAAGAGGAATATCTGTTGATATACTTAGGAAATTTTGTTATTTTGAATTAATAGATATTCTTGTCTAAATAAGAGGAATTTTCATTGATTTTTTTATTTAAGTTAATTTTTAATGACTTAAATTAACAGATATTCCTCTCAAATGGAGAGGAACTTCTATTAGTATACTTAGGCAAAAATTCATTTTTTGAATAAACAAATATTCCTATACAAATGAGAGGAAATTTCATTAGTTTTTTATTTAAATTAATTTTTCAAATCTCTGAATCAACAGATATTCCTCTCCAAGCAAGAGGAACTTCCGTTGGTATACTTATTAATTTCATCATTTTGAATTAACAGATATTCTTGTCTAGTTAAGAGGAAAATCTGTTGATTTTTTATTCAAGTTAATTTTTCGAATCTTTGAATCAACAGATATTCCTCTCTAAGCTAGCGAGAGGAACTTCCATTGGTATACTTGCTAATTTCGTCATTTTGAATTAACAAATATTCTTGTATAAGTGAGAGGAAATTCCGTTAGTTTTTTATTTAAGTTAATTTTTCAAAACTTTGAATCAATAGATATTCCTCTCCAAGTGAGAGGAACTTCCGTTGGTATGCTTAGGCTAATTTCGCCATTTTGAATCAACGGATTATCCAAGCAAGAGGAAATTCTGTTGATTTTTTATTTAAGTTAATTTTTCAAACCTCTAAATCAACTAATATTTCTCTCCAAATGAGAGGAACTTCTATTGGTATACTTAGGAAATTTTGCTATTTTGAATCAATGGATATTTCTGTCCAAACAAGAGAAATTTTTGTTGATTTTTTATTTAAGTTATTTTTTAATGATTTAAATCAACGGATATTTCTCTCTAAAGGAGAGGAACTTAATTCCATTAGTATACTTAGGCTAAATTTCGTCTTTTTTAATCAATAGATATTCCTGTCCAAGCAAGAGGAAATTCCATTAGTTTTTTATTTAAGTTAATTTTTTGAACATCTGAATCAATGGATATTCCTCTCCAAGTGAGAGGAACTTCTGTGAGTATACTTGCTAATTTTGTCATTTTGAATCAACGAATATTCTTGTTAAGGTGAGAGGAAATTTTGTTAGTTTTTTATTTAAGTTAATTTTTTAAACATTTGAATCAATGGATATTCCTCTCCAAGCAAGAGGAACTTTCATTGGTATACTTAGCTAATTTCATCATTTTGAATCAATAGATTTTTTTGTCTAAGTGAGAGGAAATTTGGTTGATTTTTTATTTAAGTTAATTTTTTGAACTTCTGAATCAACAGATATTCCTCTCTAAGTAAGAAGAACTTTTGTTGGTATACTTAGGCTAATTTCGTCATTTTGAATCAATAAATTTTCCTATCCAAGCGAAAGGAAATTTCATTGATTTTTTATTTAAGTTAAATTTTCAAACATCTAAATCAACAAATATTCCTCTTCAAGCGAGAGGAACTTCTGTTGGTATTCTTAGGTTAATTTCATTATTTTGAATCAACAGATATTCTTGTCCAGGCGAGAAGAAATTTCGTTAGTTTTTTATTCAAGTTAATTTTTCAAACATTTGAATCAATGAATATTCCTCTCCAAGCGAGAGGAACTTCTATTGGTATACTTAAGCTAATTTCGCCATTTTGAATCAACAGATTTTCCTGTTTAAGCGAGAGGAAATTTCATTAATTTTTTATTTAAGTTAATTTGAATCAACACATTTTTTCACAATGTTTATATACAACTTTAAAAAGCAAAAATGGATGAAAGAGTTCCTGCATCACATTCTTTCACAATGTTTATAAAAAAGCCAATAATGTTTATCAAATCATGAAAGTTGAACTCTTGTCAGTCATTATTTTACAACTTTCAAGTCACTCCTTCTTCTCTTCATTCCTTTGAATACCTAAAAACGTATCCATATTACTTCGAGAGAAGATGCGTAATAGTATCAGTGTTGAAGAAGACGAACGTTGGCCACCGGTGACAATGAGGTTCCGATGTACGGCACAACTACTCGAAGCCCTTGATTGTTGGAGGAGGGAGAAGGGTGAGGGATCAAGAAGATGTGCAACATTGGGTTCATATAGTGTTGAAGAAGATGACATTTGGTGAGGGACGGTGACAATGGAGTGATAGTGAGGTTCCGATAAACAGTACTCGAAGCTAGGAAGGGGGAGAAGGGCGATGACTTGCAAAAGGAGAAAAAGTCAATATGTGAAATGAGTTCAACTGTTTTGTAATAAATGAAAGTATTATTTAAAAAATAAATAAGTTAATATTTATTAATTTAAATAATTTAAAATAATATTTTACTATAATGATCTAATTTCATATTCAGTAAATTACCAGGGAGTTAATGATGCATAATGATTGAATAAATCTTTTTTTTTGCCAAACGAAGCTTTAGTTAGGGATCACATGATAATCATTGGCACTCCTTTTTTGATGACTTCAAATATCGTTAAAACTTTGCTTTATACTAGGGATTTCAACTGATAAAAGATCATTGCCGTAAGTTAATTAATATTAGAGTTGGTATCTTTTTGTTCTATTCTTTAATTTTGTTATATGTTTTGCATTTCTATAGTTCCAAATCAAGATATACTCGATAAAGAATGTATTGAAAAATATTAATCCCATAGAGATCACGCGAAAGAAGACTCACGGAAGAACTCTAGCACAAGTGATGCGGCGAAAGAACGATTGAAAATGTTTCAATGTTTTTCACATCCAAAAAAATAGGGTAGCAGCAGCCCTTAAATATTACAGACTCTACAACACATCCCACTGTTGAAGAACTGACGGTAAGGATCAAAAGTTCACAAAATTCATGGAAAGACTAAACTACCCTTATAAGAGCTCCTGAAGTTAACACTGTTACAGCTGTTAACACTTCTCAAGTTGGCAAAAAAAATGCTATAAGTGTCCAACTTGCTCTTCATACTAACAAATTTAGATGCTGAGAGAGGCTTTGCAACTAGGTCAGTCAATTGATCTTTACTTATACTTGTCAATTGTACTGGGTTGTACTGATATGACACGAATTTTATATCGACACAGTCTATAAAGACAATGGGCTAGCCCAAGTATGACCTATTGGTACGAAAAATACTATTTATGTCAGGTCAACGGTATGATATTAATCGACATGATTTTTTAATTAATTTATATATATTTAATATTTAAATAATTAATTTAAAAAATATATTTATTTAATTAACAAATAACAACATTAACATTCAAGTATTCAACCATCAATATTTAAATTTAATTCAACAATCAATACGATAACATTCAAGTAATTCAACATTCAACAAGACAACAATACATATAATTAAATTAAATTTTTTATTTATTAATGAATTACATATTTTATATTTACATTATTACAAATTTACAATTACATTTTAAAAAAATTTACAACAAAATTAAATTACATTTTTGAAAAATAATTACAAATTGAAAAATTACAATATTTTAATTATGAAATGTTTAAGTTTGAGAGTTGCTCTATAAATTCTTTAACTTAATCTTGTTCATGGAGTTGATTAAGTTCCTAATCTTTTACACATATTAATACTTCTATTATATATACTTTAAGCCTGCATCTTTGGTCGTCAAGTACGTTACCACTCATGTTGAAAATTTGTTCACAAGCTACTGAAGACACTGAAATTGTTAATAAATCATTTGTCATTATTAATAATATTAGAAAAATCATTGAATGTTGCCTCCACCAATCTAAAACATCAAATGTATTTAAGTTAGAATGTTGAGTAAATAATAATGATTGGTGCTGGTTGAATTAAAAATAATTAATTCTTATCTAGATACTATAAGATTATAATTGTATGATGCTGATGATGTTGGAATATTTTCACAAATCTTGGATCTTGTAAAAATGCCCAAGAATCTGAAGATAATCTAACATTTGATTCTGGTATTGTGGATGTTGGTGGAGAAAAATGTTTTATTCTTAATCCATATCTTTGTGCATATAAATCAAACATTTAATTTAATTGTTCTTCTATTGTATTAACAGTTAATTCTAAATCTACACCTAAATCTATTTGTATTCTCTTAATTAATTTAGTAGCATATCTTATTTTACACCTAGAATCTAAGTATGCACTCAAAATATATAATTGTGGGATTTCATTCCAATATTTTAAAATTTTTGTTTCATCCTATTTACTATTGGTTGAAAAAATGGATATGTTTCATATTTATTAAAAATTCGTAAAATATCATATAAATGATGCAACACATAAACAAATGTAGAATAATAAATTCCTGATAATTTAAGAGTTGCATCATAAAAAGATTTTAAAAATTCAACAAAACATTTTACAATTTTAAAATCATCATCACTTAATTATTTTTGATAATTATCAGAATGATGACGATTATACATAGACATTATTGAAATCTCATATGGTAATATACTCTCCAACATTAAATATAATGAAATCCACCTATGTTTCACATTTAAAGAGAATTTTTTATGCGGTATTTCAAAAGAATCACATGTTTCATCAAATTGTTGTTACTGCTTTTGTAAATTAGTTATAAAACTTATAGCATTCCTAGCATTTTCAATATAAATTTTAATTTCTTTTATACTTAATTATACAATAATATTAATTATGTGACACATACATCTTTAGTGAAATAATTTAAAACCTTTTAGTGGACTTAATCTAGTTTAAATATTGGTATTGTTTTAGTATTATTAGTTACATTATCAAAAGTTATATTACCTATTTTATTTCTAATTCTATATAAATTAAAATTTTTCATAATGTTTGCAAAAATTGTTTCAGCAATATGTGGATGTTGAATTTTTCTAAATCCTATTAATCTTTTTTGTAAAATCCAATTTTGATCAATATAATGTATAGTTATGTACTCATTCTTAGTTCTACCTAACTAAATATCTGAAGTACATGTTATACATGTCATTATTATACTCATAACATTAATAAATTCTAATTTAAACATATTAAATGAATTCATAATATCTGACCTAATAGTATTTTTAGATACATGTTTATATTGTGGACAATATACTTTACTAATATATTCATCAAAACATTTATTACATCCAAAACTTATTAGTGAATCTTCTTAACAAATAAATTTAACATGCAAGTCTCTAACCTTTTGAGAATCATAGTTACATACCCTACCCCACTGCCTGTTGCACGCCCTGCTAGCATGCACTGTTGGCCCTGACAACCTGACCGTTGCGTGCATAGTGCTCCTCACTCACCCCACCTCGCCCCACCCGTTGCACTCCACTGACCACCCATTGTGAGTTGGCCCTGAGGACCCGACCATTGCGTGCACAACGTGCCTCACCTGCCTCGCCTCGCCCCACCCGTTGCACCCCACCTACTACCCATTGTGAGCCGGCCCCAAGGCCCCTGAGTCCCTAACCGTTGCCCTCTTCGACTCTTCTTCTTCTCCTCTTCTTCTCTCCTCTTCTTCCCCTCTTCTTTCCCTCTTCTTCCCCTCTTCTTCTCCTCTTCTTCCTGGGATTGGCCCCATGACCCGACAACTGTTCCCCCTACCAGCCTCGCGACTCAACAACTGTTCCCCCCACCGGCCCCACGACCTGGCAACCATTCCACACTCCCCTGGGACCCAACGACCGTTCCCCTCACCAACCCCGTGACTTAATGACTGTTCCCCTACCGGCCCCACCACCTAAAGACCATTCCCCCCATTCGCCTGCGCCCTTGTAACCCAGCAATCGTTCCCCTCGTTGGCCCCACATGACCGTCCCCCCTGCACAACCCTGCGCCCGCTCCCCCTGTCGACCTGCACGATCGTTACCCCCTTGACAACCTACCTTGTAGTCTCATGTTAGGTTAGACCGTGCTGATTTTGTGTCGACATTCGTGTCATGCCCAATTGGCACGAACTACCTAGGGGCCAACCCAGGCACAACCCACAACACGAATAATTATTCACGCCATGCCGGGCCGTGTTGGGCTACTTCACTACATACAAACTTGGTCTTTATCATGCGTGCAACAATTTTTTTATGAACGAGATGATAGTTTTGTTCAATGTGCTTAGTTCTTTCATGAAAGATTGGATTTGAAGTAATATAATGTGCAGCTATGTTGTCACAGTATAAATATGCAACCTTAGTTTGTTGAACACCTAAATCAAAGTGTAGATAAGTTATCCAAGTGATTTCATAGGATTTAGCCATGGATCTATACTTTGCTTTAGCAGAGGATTTAGAAACAGTTTGTTATTTCTTGGTATTCTAAGATATAAGAGATAAGAGATTTACCAAGATATATTGCAAAACCAGTGACATACCTACGTGTAAGATTGCAACTGGCCTAATCAGCATCACAAAAATAAGTTAAGGTAGTATTGCAATTTTTGTAAAAGGTGATACCTTGATCACGATCATTTTTTAAATATCTAACTAATTTTAGAGTAGCTTCATAATGTTCTTTATAAGGTTTAGTCATGAATTGACTTAAATGATTAATAGCAAAGCATATATCTAGCCTACTATTGGTAAGATAAATCAATTTACTAACAAGCCTATGATATTTAGTGACATCAATTAAGATACTAAACTGATCATAATGATGGTCAAGATAATTGTCTAAGGGAGTTTTAGTGGGTTTGCACCCAAGAAGACCGGTGTCATTTATCAAATCAAAGTAGTATTTTCTTTGGTTCATATTTATTCCAATTTTAGATATGGAAAATTCTAATCTAAGGAAGTATCGAAGCTTGCCAAGGTCTTTTATAGCAAAACACTATTGATGGTAGGTTTTTAATTGATTTATAGTATTAAGATCATTTCCACTAACAAGAATATCATCAACATAAATCAAGACATTGACCTAAATATTCCCTTTTTCATAAACAAATAGAGAATAGTCAGACCTGCATTGTTTGTAGCCTATTTTAGTCAAACAACTAGAAAGCTTTTGAAACCAATTTCGAGGTGCTTGTTTTAAACAATATAAGGACTTGTTTAATTTGTAGACCTTTGTTGACCTCTATGCTCAGCACCCATCTAGCTGCCAGGTAAAACATGCAGTAGCCAACTGAAAAGCCGGTACATCTCCCTGGCTCTCCCTTAGGCAAGGACTTCCCTGCGTCCCTTCAATGGACTCAGGGCCCACAGGTAGCCGGTAGCTGACCCATAGCTAGCCGGTAGCACGCCTACCGCTTGCTTAAGCAGTGCAAATTAGCTGGCAGTTATGTCGCCAAGACGGAACTCCCGCTAGCACTTGTGACTTTCCATGACAGTTCCATCACCCAGACGGAACTTTCGCAAATATGAAGCGTTCTGTGATGGAAGTGCCATTTTCCACACTTCTGTTCCTTAATTCAGGCCAGCTATAGAGTAAAGTCCATAGTGTTACGATTGGTCGTAGAGTAAAGTCCATAAAATTATGACTGGGCGTAGAGTAAAGCCTGTAATGTTAGGTCGACTATAAGGTAAAGCTCATTACCACTTCCCACCCGATCGAGGCTAGGTTTCTGGGCAAAGCATACAATAGCCAGTTCGCAAGCCGGTACACGCCATAGTTGTCGGTTCCCCAACTCCTTCCTAGGCAAAGGGAAAGTTTCCCCTTTGGCTGAGTCTAGGTTCCAGCTCGCTGACTGAGACACTAAACACTCTCCTGGTGGGACGCTAAACCCTTCAACGCACTAGACCCATGGCTGGGTTTAATCTCGACAGCCGGTACCTTCCTCCTGACGGCCGACACATTGGCCCCAGCCACTGGTTGACATCCAAGTGATACATTTTAATGTGAACATCAACGCACCGCAGGATCAATCACTTAAATCTTGTGCTTAATGAATGATGTAAATCACGAGACAGAATTCAAAATGCACCCTGGGATACCATTTTCGAATCACCGTGTATGGAAAGTAACTCCCTATGTAATGGTACATCATTTCCATGCCAAAGAAAGGCTTCATGGAGGTTTTTTCAGGAGATTCTCTTTCAAACCCCTAAAGGAAGAACGACCCTTGGGAGTGCCGACTAGAGCGAAGATCTTCCAAACTGTCACTAGCCTCCCTTCTAGGTAACCTCCCATGCATTTGACAAGGGGAGCCTCTCCCTAGGGTTGCACAATGCTACGTGTGCCAGAGAGGATAGCCTCCTTCCTTCCCTCGTTGTACTATTTCTTCTTCTTTTTTTATACTTTTCATAACTTTGATCGTACTGGACCTTCCCCCATGCACAGGTGGGAAGGTTGAAGGATGTTCCTTGGTTCATTCCTTCGGACACACTTCCAAAAAGTACTAGCATCCTTCTTCCCCGCTTGGTGAATCTTCCAAGGACGGGTTGAGACCAGTTTCGTCATGGTTTATTTTTTGGGTTTTTCATACGAGTGTTGAGCCCTTATACTTGGGGATATACAGTTGACATCATGGTTAGTCTGGGCCAAACATTCGGCCCCTCACGATTCGAGTTTGAGTTAAGTGTTGTACTCTCAGGGCACCTTGGAAGTTCAAGCCGATTTCCAACTATATCAGCCAGAAGTCAGACCTCCTAGGCGAAAGTCTCATTTCATTTTCTGCCTCATGCCTCTCGCTCAACAGACTTACTCCGTTGAGTCACCTTTCGTCCAATGAACTCATTACTCGTCTAACGGTTGCTAGTCAATTAGAAGTTCTATTTTTATCAACGTTTGGTTAACGACACTTCCGTTTTCATTACGGCCAGTCGTAGGGTAACACTCACAAACTCTGACGGTGAAGGAGGTGGTAGTGCATTACTCGGCTCATGCAACCAGTAGCTACTGCCCCGAGCCAACTGCACACCGGTAGCCGATACTCTAGTTGCATCCTCACCGTGGACGCCAACTATTCTTCCCAAGATGGAAGAAGTAGCAACGCACCACCCGACTTAAGCAGCCGACAGCTACTACCTCGAATCGGCTATACACCAGTAGCCGGCATTTCTGCCACGTCATAGTTATCCATTCCATGGCCGCCTCTCATGCACCTTCCAGAGGCGTAAGCCCAATTCCTTGGCTGCCATTGACACACCTTCTAGAGGCGTAAGTCCAGTCCTGTTGGCTGCCTTTGATGCACCATCAAGAGGTGTAAGCCCAATTCCTTGGCTGCCTCTGATGCACCTTCTAAAGGCGTAAGTCCAATCTCCTTACTACTTTTGATGCACCTTCTAGAGGTGTAAGCCCAATTCCTTGGCTGCCTCTGATGCACCTTCTAAAGGCGTAAGTCCAATCCCCTTACTACTTTTGATGCACCTTCTAGAAGCATTGCAGTTGAAACACCAGTCTTAGAATGGACTAGTCGTCCAGTGGCAGGTGGGCAGATTTCTGGCCTATAAGGTGGATATCTGGCCCCGCCAGCTACTCTTGATGCGCCCCCTAGAAGAGTGAAACTAGTCTCCAAGCGACTGACCACACAATTACAAATCTTCTATCTTCCATGGTAGGAATGACAGATTTTGATCAAAACAACGAAATTCCACCCCTTCGCGTCGATCGTTTCAAGAGCACTTGGAGACTCACTGTGCAAGATCAATCCCTTAGCAGCTGACCAAACAGATGTAGATATCCAAACTTCCATAGTAGAAACGACAGAATTTCGATAAATAGAGCGAAATTTCGCCCCTTTGCGTCGGTTGTTTCTGACGCATTGGAGATCGCTAACAATGGACCGACAAGAGCTAGCCTTCTATAGTAGATAAGTCAAAATTCTAGCCTAGAGTGTCGACATCCATCAATAATCCCAAAGGTTGCAAGTCCGATCGTCGCTCAACCGATGTAACGTGTGTGACACTTGGCCTTCCAACGCTCAATGGTCCAACTTCGCAAAACGTCATGACTCTGGCCTATAAATAGATCTCCCTCTGCCACTAGGGGGTTCGACCAGATCTTTTACTGATAGCTATTCCCTTGGTCATCCATGGCTTCGACCAGGGGAAGCCCATTCCTCTCTCGGGATCACCCTCGGTCCCCCTCTTCTTTCTATTTTGCACGTACATCTCATCACTTCATATGTTATTTTGTAGTCGCTTGTGAGTTTTCCTTTTTCCCTGGTCATCCATGGCTTCGACCAGAGGTGGGTGGAAGTTCGCTAGCCCTAGCGGACTTCCCCTACATTTTTTCGGCTTTTCTCTTCCTCTACGCTATTGCTCAATGCCCGCTTGTGCATCACTATCTCGGCAAGTGCCCTGAGACCTAACTCATTGAGTCCTCGTGCGGCTCTTAGATGGATTTATCGGATTTTCACCTGTATTTACCAGATTTTCGCCTCTTTTTACCATCATCTCAATGAGTGCCCCGAGACTTGACTCCTTGAATCCTCGTGCGACTCCCAGATAGATTTATTAGATTTTCGTTCGTATTTACCAGATTTCTGCCTCTTTTTACCGCCATCTCGATGAGTGCCCCAAGACCTGACTCTTTGAGTTCTCGTGCGGCTCCCAGATGGATTTAACGAATTTCCGCCCCGAGACCTGACTCTTTTTACAGAATTTTCACTTATTTTTACCGCCATCTGAATGAGTGCCCCGAGACTTGACTCCTTGAGTCTTCGTGCGACTCCCAGATGGATTTATCAGATTTCGCCCGTATTTACAAGATTTCTGCCTCTTTTACCGCCATCTCGACGAGTGTCCTGAGACCTGATTCCTTAAGTCCTCGTGCGGCTCCCAAATGAATTTATCAGACTTCCGCCCATATTTACCGAATGTCCACCTCTTTCCTTTTCGAGAAATTCCTAATTGGATTAGGGTACATCGAGAAATTCCTAATTAGACGACTAGATCTTCCCTTTTGGTTCACCATGCATTTTAGTTAACTTGTGCATCAATCACAGTAAGGAGGCCAGCTTATGCTGGGCTGGCTAGGGGTGTCTAACACCTTCCCCACTAGTACCTTGGATCCTTACTCACTATCTCTGAATAGCAAATCTTTAGTTTTGATTTTCTTGAAGATTTTACATCTCATTCCTAAGTTGAAGAGTACATTCTCTTTATCTTCTTGTTTTCCTTATTTTCCAGTAAAATAAGGTGGCGACTCCGATATTTTTAATTATAATTTTCAACTTATTTCTCGAGTCCTATGTACTTGTTATTCTCTTAAATAACTCCAACCATCATTTAGGTGGAAAGAAGGGTAACAACAAGAACTCATGCTTCTTTATGCGTTTAATGATCATATCGTTGTATTGTCTGATGTTTCCTTTATCATAAATGCTAGGCCACCATCAAGGCATGTCGTCTCCACTTACAGACGGTCATCTCCCCGAGGGTTTCCTGCCTCTCCTCTCTTTCGAGATTGGGTGCGTGAATCCTTGCACTCGGAAGGAGAGGCGGCATATCGGGCATAATCCAGCCCCATACCCGGATATCCGGCAGGTCGACTGACAGTCTCACCAAACCTTCGGCTCTTCAGCCAATGGTTCGTAGCAGTAGCTGCCGTGTCTTTTATCATTTCCCTTCTCTCGTCGGATCTCACGTGAATCCTTGCGTTGATAGGTTTTCCCATTTTGTTCTCGTCGAGAGGAGCCCGATGCCCTAGTGAATCCTTCAGGATGAGGTTGTCGGCATGAATCCTTGCCGACTTCGGCCAAGCTGGGTGCATGAATCCTTTCACCCAAAAGGACAGATAGCATACTGGGCAGAATCCGACCCCACACCTAGATTTTTGGCAAGTCGACCAATAGTCTCACTAGACCTTCGGCTCTTCAGCTAACAGTCCATAGTGGTAGCTACCGTGTCTTTTATCCTTTCCCTCCTCTCGTCGGATCTCGCATGAATCATCGCGTTGGTGGGTTTTCTCGTTTGTTTTGCTGGGAGGAGTAACACTACTCCTCCAGATGCCTTGGTGAATCCTCCAGGATGAGGCCATTGACATGAATCATTGCCGACTCAGGCCAAGCTGGGTGCATGAATCCTTGCACTCAGAAGTAGAGATGGCATACCGGGCAAAATTTGGCCTCGTACCTAGATACCCAGCTTGCCAACTGGCAGTCTCACCAAACCCTCGACTCTTCAGCCAATGGTCCATAGTGGTAGTTGCTATGTCTTTTACCTCTTCTCTTTTCCTGTTGGATCTTAGGTGAATCCTCGCACCGATGGTTTCTCGTTAGTTTTTCTAGAAAGAGTAGTGCTACTCCTCTCGATGCCTTGGTGAATCCTCTAGGATGAGGCCATCGACATGAATCCTTGTTAACTTAGGCCAGGCTGACTAGCACGTTCCTTCTTGGAGTCGGAGAGAGGCCATGACTACTTAGGCTATTGTGGGTGCCTAACACCTTCCCTAACAGTACCTTGAGTCCTCTGTCCAGTTTCTCTCATTTTCGCAGAAGTCATTCATTTTTACGTTGCTTTACGCCATTGTTTTATGTTTCTGTGTTTTTATCCTTTTTTGATGGCGGATGAATCCTTCCTCATCTGGTTTTCCTTATTTTCTACGTAAAAACAAGGTGATGACTCTATGTCACGAGCCATCCGCCCTACGTGGCAGTGCGCTCCATACAATCATCTTTCCATTCTCTGCACCTCAACCCGTCCGTTGGCCCCATCAATGAAAGTTTATAGGCTTCCGGATGATTACCGAATGAAAGAGAGGATACAACCTTATTATTCAACTCCCCCTAAGTTGCCATGTAAAAGGCATTCATGACATCAAGTTGATGGAGATGCTAATTTTGATTGGTAGCAACAGCAAGAAGAGTTCTTAAAGTTGTCATTTTAGAAACAGGAGTAAAGGTTTCACAATAATCTACTCCTTCAATTTGATGCTCTTCTTGTCTTTTGGAAAATCCACAACATCTCAAGTGTGGTTTTTATTTAAAGCATCTAATTCTTCTTTCGTGACTTTAATCCAATTTGGGCTGTTTTTTGCCTTTTCAAAGGAGTTGGGTTCAATTTCATTATCCAAATTTTCCAGAAATTTCTTACTAAAATGATATAATTTCCTAAAGGATATCTAGTATGGGCATCAGCTTTATGTAATGTAGGACAAATATAATCTTTGTATTTAGTTGGAACTTTAGAATTTCTAGTGGGGAAATTAAAGGTATATTACCATTATTGGAGTTATTTTCACTGGAGATAATAGTAGGTTCATTTTCAGATTCAACATTGGGTTCATAGACAGTAGAACCATTCTCAGACATAACAATATATAGGGGTAGAATCAGATCCTATTTCAGTAGGAATGTTGCTGATGGTGTCTATTTCCTGGATCTTGGAGTTATCTGGAACATCTTGACACTCATCAGCATGACCCACAATAGGAAACGAAGGAAAATCTTGGTTATCATCTATACAATTTTTCTGGAAAAGAAAGAACTGCTCATAAAAGGTCACATCTCTGCCAACAATAAACTTTTTACTATTAAAATCATAAAGCTTATAACCTTTTTGACCAAAAGGGTAACCTAAAAAGGCAATTTTAATAGCTCTATCTTCAAACTTATGATTGAGTTTGAGATTGGCAGTATAAGCAAGACATCCAAAAACCTTGAAGTCTTTTTGGTTCTTTACCGAATAAAACAATATAAGGAATTTTGATTTTGGAGGGATGTGCTTGACAGTCTATTTATTAGAAAAATCATTGTTCCAATGCACTCCTCCCAAAAAGTCAAAGGGATTTTGACTTGACTTTTAATGGTCCTAGCCGTTTCAAGGATATGCCTGTATTTTCTTTTAATAGTAGAGTTCTGTTGGGGGGTATAGGGATAGCTCTTATTATGAATTATACCTTCATTATCAAAAAGAGATTTAACTTTATTATTAAAAAATTCTATGCCATTGTCAATTCTAAAAGTTTTAATACTAGTGTTGAATTGATTTTTCACATGACAGGAAGCTTTTAAGATAAACATGAACATCACTTTTATGTTTAATAAAGTACACCCAAGTAAATCTAGAGAAGTCATCTATAATGGTTAAAAAGTAATAGCATCTAGAAGTGGATTTAATATTGAATTCACCCCATAAATCAGCATGCACTAGTTCAAAGCATTTTGAAGTACTACTAGTGCTAGCATGAAAAGGAAGTCATGTATGCTTGCCTAACTTGCAAGCTTCACAAATAGAAAGTTCATCACAAGCAATTTCAAAATTAAAGCAATTATTCAAGTGTTTGAGTTTTGTTGTTGAAGGGTGGGCAAGTCTCTTGTGCCACAAATCAATATTTTCAAACTCAACACTGTTGACCTAATAAGAAGACTGAGTTGACAAATTTTCCTACAAAATATAAAGTTCTCCCCTTTTGTCAGCAACTGTGTTCTTGGTCAAAAGGTTTTGAAAAAAACATACATCAGAAAAGAAGGATACACAACAGCTTAATTTCTTTGTTATCTTTGAAACTAATAAGATTGACATTAAAACTAGGAACATGAAGGACATTGTGAAGAATGAGTCTATCATTAATTTCAACTTGACCAATTTCAGAAATAACAGCATTGTTTTTGTTTGGAAGTTTGAAAGTAGCATTGCATTGAATAGTATTTGTGTTATTAAATTTTTTCTTGTCACTGCACACATGATCAGTGACACCACCGTCAATGATCCATTCATCATCATTAGATCTTAAAAAAATTATTTGTTTACCTATTAAATTTGTAGCCACACATTTAGATTGTTTGTCATTGCCAATGAGAGCCAAAATCTTAGTGACCTAATCAGCAATGAACTTAGTAGTATTTTTCTTTTCCATATCCATTTCAGAAACAAAATTGTTTACAGATTTGTTGTTTTTTGAGTTGTTCAAGACCATTCCATGAAGTTTGTGTCCAAGGGGAAATTCTATAATCTAGAAGCATTTTCTTTAGTGTGGCCACCAACGTTTTTGCAGTTACTATAGATAATTTTTTCTTTCTTTTTTGTATAACTTTTTTTCATTTTCAAAGTTATTTTTGTTGATAGCACACACCAAAGAGCTAGTCTCCCTCTTAACAGTAAGACTCTTTTGTCTTTCTTCTTAATGTAGTATGGAATAAGTAGTATTTATAGAGGGAAGATGCCTCAGCCAAAATCTCTGACTCCTAATAACAGAGTAGCTTTCTCTGGACCCATCAAAAATTGAATAAGCTTCCTTTTTCTTTTCATTAAGACTTTTAGGATAAAGGCAACTACTTCCAACCGGACAGTTGCCAATGCAATAATCAGTTCCAAGTTGATCTCAGAGAGCTCTAAGTTTAGTAAAATAAGTAGTAATAGAGTCTCTTTGTTTTAACTTAGTAATATCTTTCTTAATTTGAAAGGTCGTAGTACCATCCTTTTGTTCAAACCTTTCTTTTAAGTTCTTTCAGATGTCAGTAGCAGTATCAAAATACATGACACTGGAGGTAATATCTGATTCCAGAGAATTTATAAGCCACGAAATAATCATGACATGACACTTTTTCCAGAGGAGATATTGTTGTCCTTGATTACTAATGACAAGCTCAGCTAAGGTTCCATCAACGAACTCAAGTTTAGTTTTAGCACTAAGTACCATTGTCATAGCCTTACTCCAAGACTCATAGTTATGATTATTTAAAAGTTTTGTCACCAAAGAAGTATCGAGGTCATCACTTGAGTGAAAATAATAGGGATTTAAAATGTTAAGATCATCAGTCTTAACCCCCAACACTGTGTTATCTTTATCAGCCATGGAGAGGGAAACTAAGAGCAGGTTAAGGTGGTTACATAAAAATTAAGAAGATGTTGAAAAAAATTATAAACATAGAGATCGCCACAAAGATAAGATTAAAATTTTAAAAAATAAAAGAAACAGTTGACACATGAAAATTTACATGAGAACCAAAAACAGTAAAAAAAAACAAAAAAACAAGAGAGGTGGATATGAAGGACGATCTGTAGAAAGAAACGAGAGAAGGAAGGATGTCACTAAAGCGGGGTTGTGAAACCAACGCAAAAACTCCACCACGAGATGTGCATAGGCTAGATCTATCAACTTCCCTCTGATATCATATTAATCCCATAGAGATCGTGCAAAAGAAGACCCACAGAACAACTCTAGCGCAGGTGATGCGACGGAAGAACGACTGAAAATGTTTCAATGTTTTTCATATCCCAAAAAAAAGGACAACTCCTCTTAAATATTACAGACTTCACCGTTGGTTGAAGAACTGACGGTAAGGATCAAAACTTCACAAAATTCATGGAAAGACTAAAATACTCTTATAAGAGCTCCTAACAGAATGAAGTAAAAATGGTTAAGAATCACATGAACGAAGTAGAATAGTAAAAGTTTGTCTTTATGTTTTTTGTCGCCAATTTTCTTTGAATCATCTTATGTTATACTGATCTATATATTCTTTATTTTGAGATCAAGCTTAATGTGATTTTAACGGGTATGAGTAAAAAAAGTGGTGCACACGTTTCAAACTTTTACGTATGGTTGATTGCAAGCAATACAAATTAATGTTTTTCTAATAATGATACATAGGCTCTGTTTGTTTGGGTATTTTGATGAGTTTAGTTGAATTTTATGTTTTTTTTAAAATTACATAATTTATGATAAAAAAGTAATGATAATATTTTTTTAAAAGTTGTAATAAATAATAAATAAAATAAGTAAAAAAAAAAGTATAATATTTATTATAATATTGTGATAATAATATTTTTTTGAAAATTGTAACGAATAATGAATAAAATATATAATAGAATAATGAATAATATTTATTATATTAATATAATAATAATATTTGTTTGAGAGTTATTTTTAAAAAAAGTTATCATATTTAATGAATAGTAAAAAA
>JAMKPZ010004498.1:0-21201 GCA_024699675.1 Amphibolis antarctica
TATTATTTTAATATGTTGGAGTAAGTGATTAATAAATTATTTAAATCAATGACTTAAATTTTTGATGAAGTGATAAAATATTTGTGTGGTTTTGTATTTTATATTTTTAATTAATTGATTTAATTATTAAATCTATCTTCAATTTATTTGTGAAATATTCTTATAATTTGTAAAATCCTTAATGAAAATATTAGGGTGGATTTGATTACCTACTGTGTTAAATAATTTAGCATTAAATTCAATATTTCCAGTTATGTTCAATTAATAACTAAATAGATAATTAACAAATATAATTACGACTTTTAAATTACCATCAAATTATGATTAAACATTAATTAAGTTATATCTTACAATCTTGCAAGCATATATGATAGGAACTTGAAAGACTGATGTTTAAGTTTAAGTTCATAAGCTATATCCTACAATCTTTCATTACATGAAAGTTTAAGTTCACACATGATGAAAGATTCGGTGTTTTGTGTTAAAAGATCGGACGATTGTATTGAAAGACTGACGTTTTAACATAAACACGTGATTTTTTAAGTCAGGCGTGTGCATTTTAAAGTGCACATGTGAATAGTGTCGGCGTTTTAACTAAAGAATCGTAACTTTAAGCATAAATGATTGGTGTTTTAGCAAGACATATGAGATTTTTAAGTTAGACATGTGATATTTTAAGTTAGACACGTGAAATTCAATTTTTAAGTTAAGAATAGTACTTAGGCGTTTTAAAGGTATAACTTTGGATATCCTTTAGATATTTATGTTCAAAGACCTGAAACTATATAAATGGATTTAACGATTGAGTAAGGGGTGATAAGGAGTTTTACTGCTTGGGAGGGAGTCGGTGAACTGGTAGCTTGGGGCGTGTATTGGCTTTCAAGCCGGCTACCATGTGCTTACTTAGAACCCAGACTCGACTAAGTAGGGTGATAATGAGTTTTATTGCCTGAGAGGGAGTCGGGGAACTGATAGCAGGGGCATGTACCGGCTTGTGAGCTGGCTACCATGTGCTTACCCGGAACCCAGACTTGGTTGAGTGGGGGTGATAACGAGTTTTACCCTACGGCTGGTTATAACGTTACAGACTTTACTTTACATTCAGTCATAACATTACAAGCTTTACTTTGCGACCAACCATAACATTACGGACTTTACAGCTAACCTAACTAAATGGAAGTAGAAATAATGGCACTTTCGTTGAAAAATGCCAAGTTCTAGCGGAAGTTCCGCCTAGGCGACAACTGCCATTGAACCGGGGAACTGGCAGCCGGGGATGTGTATCGGCTTTCGAGTTAGCTGCCACGTGTTTTACCCGGTAGCCAGATCAATGCTGAGTATGAGGGTCACTAAATTTCACCCGTCGATGAAATATTTGGCATTTTGTGTTAAAAGATCGGACGATTGTATTAAAAGATCAGACGATTGTATTAAAAGATCGGCGTTTTAACATGAACACGTGATTTTTTAAGTCAGGCGTGTACGTTTTAAAGTACACGTGTGAACAGTGTCAGCGTTTTAACTAAAGAACCGTAACTTTAAGCATAAATAATCGGTGTTTTAGCAAAACACATGAGATTTTTAAGTTAAACATGTGAAATTTAATTTTTAAGTTAAGAATAATACTTAGGCGTTTTAAGGGTATAACTCTGGATATCCTTCAGATATTTATGTTAAAAGACCTAAGACTATATAAATGGATTTAATGATTGAGTGAGGGGTGATAAGGAGTTTTACTACTCGGGAGAGAGTCGGTGAACCGATAGCCGGGGGTGTGTACCGGCAGCTAGGGGCGTGTATTAGCTTGCGAGTTGACTGTCGTGTGCTTACCCGGAATCTAGACTCAGCTGAGTGAGGGTGATAACAAGTTTTACCACCTAGGAGGGAGCCAGGGAACCAATAGTCGGGGTTGTATATCGGCTTGCGGGCCGACTACCGTGTATCAAATTTCACCCGTCGATCGACTTACAACCGTGCCTGTAGAGTTTGTCTCCTAAATAATTTAGCATTAAGTTAGTAACATAATGGTAGCATTAAGTTTGTAACCAACTTGTAGAATGTCGATCGACCTACAATCCATTAGCTTTTGAAAATTCGAATGGTTGATTCTTTAATTAAAAGTGTAATTTCGTTTTACCCATACATTTGTTGTTTAACCCATATATTTCAGATTAAACATATTTTACTCTGTACCATGTACTGAAATACTTAAAGTAATTAATAATTTCGATTGGGAAAAGAAATTACAGATGAAATATGATTTTCTTTTCGTATTAAAATAAAAGAACTACTTTGATAAGAAAAATCACAGGTCTTTTACATAAGTGACAATGAAAAAGATTTTTTTCACTCACTTTCTACTTTTTCCGTCACACTCTCTCTACCATTTAACTTTAATCCATTGACTATCTACAGAACTAACTTTTGTAAACATCTACAGAACCATTTTTCCCATATACATATATATATATATATAACATCAAAATGATTTGACATTTTTGCTTTTAGATATTCTTCAAAAAGTAAGAAATGACTCGCGTATTCTTTAAATTGAAGTGCTATATTAGATAGCTTGAAAACACAAAACACAACCAAAACCAAAACTGTAATGGAATACTACAAATATAATTTTAAATTTCTAAGGTTGTCTAAGGTAACATTTTAGTTCAAAAAAATATACGAACTACTTTCAAATTTTTTAAAGGCAGATGAACAAAAAAATCTCAAATGTTCAAGAAATCCTTGGCACCCATGTCTTCTTATCAATTTCAAAAAAAAAAAAAATCTCAAACGCCATTTGTATCATCCCATGGGCTTTTACACGTCTTCTTGGAAAATTCATCTGCAACGAGTAAAAAAAAACCTTGGGACCACAGAATACTTATTGGGTGTACAACTGCTCACATCGAACAGTAAAAAATCAACTGCTTTCCTAGTTTCTCTCCACTGCAGCACTGAATGAAATGCTTACCATTCCTAATTTTGAATATATGATGTAACCATCATACCACTATTTTTTGATCGGTAATATACCATAAGCTGTTGAAATAACAATATGCTGTACACTGTAGGATACCGAAATATGGGCGGTGGCTGCTGGGGCATCACAACAGCTGCACCTTAAAAATCTTTACGCAGAATAATCAGAAACTGAGCTTTGACGGACCAAGTTAAATTTCCTGCATATTTAACAGAAGCTCCTCCGATTGGTGACCTCTTACCAGTCTAAAGAATGGTTGACCAGTAACGTTTCCAATTGTAATCACTATTCACTACCAACTTCTCATTGGTCCAATGTGAAGTGAAATGAAGCTCCTGCGATGGGCAACATCTCACCAGTCCAATGTAATGTCTCTAGATGTGTAGAGTTCGTCAATGTATTGTATAATGGGCCTGGATGCTTCAATATATCTCTTCATCTCCTTCTGCACGGAGTCAGCTGTACCAAATTTTAAAGGAGTAAATAAACCTAGTAAATTTCTCAAAACAGATGTATTTGTAATTGCAGTTTTGGACTACAACTTACCATGGAAAGCCAATTTTTTAGAAAATTTATTTTTTGTCAAGATCTTTCATTGAAAATCATATTAGATGAAATGTTCACTGCTTTTCAAAAAAAAACTGTGGAAGAGAATTAGTTTGAAACTACTCTGAAAAGCAAAGTAGGGGAAAATATTCCAATCACCATTCAACCTAACATGATTTCAAGAACCTGCAGGAACATCAACACCATAACTTTTGCAAAAATAAAGTTTTAGAAATAAAATCACTCAAAAACATTTTATGAACAAATTCTGGTAAAAGCCTATAGAGAGAGAATCTTAAAACCACAGGCACTAATCAAAAGAAATTGCAGGAGCTGTAAAACAAAAAAACTTAAAGTTTTCCATTCACAAAGATTACAAACACAAACCTGTTTCATTCAGTTTCAAAATTAACTGGTCCCTAGTGGGAAGTGTGTACATTCCAGCAAAAACAGCTTGTCTAACCGTCCAAGCATGAAATGGCGCACACTCTTGCAAATAAGCTGTCGTGGCAGCTTCTTTTAATGAACAATTGCTGGAGGAAAGAAAGAATGTTAAAATTACAATAACTCAGGCATACCAACATTTAAGTCATCAATGGCTTATTCTTTGGGAAAAAACAACAAATGAACCATACAGCTAGTAGATGAGAGGTGAAAAAAAAACTCTCTTGATCATCTAATGCTTACCAAGTCCAAACACATATAACTTGATGAGGAATGAGAATGGCACTATATTTATTTGGTGAGTCACCTTTTCACCTCAGGCTACCTAACTAAGCTAAGCAAGAGACAAATCTGAGTGCTTAGATTCAATTAGGAAAATTGCCTTCAAATGCCTTGACATATGTTGGCCACCACATCACCTTATTGTAATGTACTACTTTTCATGGTGTTTCTTTTTTGTATTTTATTTTTCTCCTGCATTCTACACTTCAATTTTCTATTTTGGATCCTTAATATCACTTTCCCATCTTTTACT
Organism: Amphibolis antarctica; assembly: GCA_024699675.1. Taxonomy (NCBI): domain Eukaryota; kingdom Viridiplantae; phylum Streptophyta; class Magnoliopsida; order Alismatales; family Cymodoceaceae; genus Amphibolis; species Amphibolis antarctica. Next base: position 4,506 of record JAMKPZ010004498.1, read on the forward strand.
TAGTCTTTCCACCTCTGTATCCTATGACTAGTGTTTACCACCTGATTCTCTTCTCTTCTTGTTCCTTTTCTCTTCATCACTTTTTTTTTTCAATTTTTTCATTTAACCACACAATTTCTTGTTTTCTTATTCCTGAATAGATGGAAAATATCATATTTTCATTTCTTTTCACGTTTGAACACCAAAATTAACATTGATTGGTATAGAAACTTGGATATAATAACCATAATTGATAAGAGTATAGAATTAGTGGGAATAATAATAAACAATATTGTGCATACAAAAAACTAAATGGATAGAAGAAAAATATTGGTTAATGATGGTGGCTTTAAATTAGGGTACATAGAAAAATATAAGCATAGAAATGGAAATGGAATAATAGTTGATGAAAGATTGAAAGATGAATTTGTTAAGGTAACAAGGATAAAAGATATAATTATAATGATTAAGCTTGTGATAGGAAATTAAATAGTTAATATAATTGGTGCATATGCTCTACAAATAAGTTTCAAAGGAGCTATTAAATAGAAATTTTGGGAAGGTTAGAATAGTTTAATTCAAAGTTTACTCATGAATAAAAAACTCTTCATTGAGGGGGATCTAAATGATTTTGTAAAGAAGCAAAATATAAGATATGAAAGAAACCATGGAAAATTTGATTTTGGTAATAGAAATGAAGAAAGAGATTTAACTTTAAACTTAACATAGCTTGTGACCTTTTAGTAACTAACACTAACTTAAAAGAAGAGAAAAAATCATTTAATTACATTTAGAAATGATTTAAATTTTATTCAAATAGATTTTTTATTTGCTAGAAAAATAAATCAAAGAATGTGTAAAGATTGTGAAGTCATTCTAGTTGAAAGCTTAACTACCTAAAATAAGTTGTTATCATTAGTTGTTAACATTAAGATTAAAAAGAAAAATACTAAAATACATAAGAATCCACGAATTAAGTGGTGGAATCTATAAGGAAAAAGAAATTGATACTTAGAGATAACGTATTAAAAGGAGGAATATAGGAACTAGATGAAAAGAAAATAATCTTTGAAATGAAATGACTACTTATATTAAAAATATTGCTAGAAAATTATAGGAAATTCTTGTGACATAACTCCATTATGTAAAGAAAGATGGTGGTGGAATGAAGATATACAAAAGATAATAAAAGAAAAGAAAGAATGCTATAAGATTTATCATAAATGTAAAAATGAGAAAAATTTAGAGAAGTATAAGTTGGCAGAATGGAATGCTAAGAAAATTGTTAGTAAAATTAAAAATCACGCCTGTAAGGTGTTATATAATAATTTGAACACAACATGAAGAAAATAGAATATATAAATTGACTAAGGTTAAAGAAAGAAAATTTAGAGATTTAAGTCAACTGTATTAAGGACAAAGATGGTAGAGTTTTAATATAAGAAAATGAAATAAAAGATAGATGGTATAAGTATTTTAGAAATTTTTTGATAAATCTACGATGGAAAACACTTCCATGCAAGATTTGGATAGTAATAAAAGGATATAAATAATAGTTATTTTATAAGAATTAGTAGTTTGGAGGTAAAAGAAATTATTAAGAAAATAAAATGTTAAAAAAACTATTAGACCAAATGGTATTCCTATTGAAGTATGGAATGCGTAAGTGAAGTAAAAATTAAGTGGTTAACTAAAAGTTTAATATAATTTTAAAAATAGAAGATGTCAAATGAATGAAGAAAGAACTCTTTATAGAGTCCATAGGATTTAAATTGAGTAGGTCAAAAATTCAATATATACAATGTAGATTTGACAAAAATAGAAATAATGATGAAGGTATACAATTAGATGGCCAGGAAATTTATAAAAGACTTTCGAGTTCTCAAGATCTATAATTGGCAGTAATGAAAAAATTATAGAGAATGTTATTCATAGGATTAAAGTAGGTGGATGAAGTGAAGAGAGATTTTTGGAAGGATATGTGATAAGAGAATACTCTTAAAATTAAAAGAAAATTCTATAAAACTACTATTTGTCCAACTATACATTATGGCTCAAAATCTTAGACTATAAAGTACGACCATAAACAAAAAGTTAATATTACTATGATGAGTATGCTTAGATAAATGAATAATAACACCATAAGAGGTAAACTAACAAACGATTTTATTAGAAATATAGTAAGAGTTACATCAACTGAAGATAAGATAAAAGAAAATCAACTTAAGTGATTTAGTTATATCCCTATGAAACTAAAAAATACACTAGTTAGGAGAAGAGAATCAATTAGTAAATAAAACAAGTAGAGAAAGACTTAAAACTACTTGGTAAGGAATTATAAGAAAAAGTTTCAATTTATGTAATTTAACTAAAGATTTGACTACAGATAGAAATGCATAAAGAAAAAAATTCATGTGACCCTACATAGTGAAATTATAGCTAGAATTGTTGTACTAAATTCCTTTATATTTTGTTTAAGTTTTAAAATATTTAACATTGTACAGTATAGCTAGAAGAAAGTTCCATATAGAATGTATATTGACATCTATACTATACTTTTTATGTAATATAATTTTATAGCATTTCATTACATCAACATCTACTTTAATGAATATATTATTATTATTATGTTATATATGTAGCTCTTTTTTATTTATAATTTGTCAGCTAGCATCAGTTGAGTCATCACATTGCCTCTTGCATCAAGCATTTTGAAGGGATGTCATCTTAAGACCACCATTTCACCTGCCTACTTTAAGTGACACAATAAATCCAAGGAAGAATATAGAACCCCAAGAGGTAATGAAAACATGACAATAGTGAATTAGAAAATAACAACATTTCAAATATTTTTAGACCAAAATGATAAAAGATCAAAAAGAAAAAGTCATGACTTATTTTCATTGTATCAATGAAGCGGAAGCAAGCATTCATCTGTACTTGCTAAAGAGTAAAAAAAATTGTATCAATGGGAAAGAGAAAACATGAAGTTTAGATATCTTTTATCAGCTATGTACTACTGTCGTCCTTACAAAGGCAATATCCTAACCTATGTCTGTGTTTTTTGTGCCCTTACTCAATTATAGGATCAGAATGGCACCATTGAAACAGAAAATTGAGACAAAACTGAGCAGAAAACTAGATTTCCCTCTTATGAATACCGATGACAAATATCCATTCAATATAATTGATAATTAAAATGGAAACCTAAGTCCATGGTAATATTGAATTAAATTTAATTTCCATAAAATTAAATTTGAAATTCATGCATTAACTTATTGAATTCATTTAAAGTGTATCAATACAACAATACATCTTATATATTAAACAAAGAAGCATGTGACAACATACATTTTAACGAAACACCAAAATTGCCCAAGCTGAAATAGTGAAAGCATTCATGTAAAAAAATACTGCATTTGCATAAAGTAGGATTCGTGCTTGAGCATGAACAATTACTAATGTTGCACACCATTAGTCATTGTGATTGACGGATTGAGGGTGGTGGCCAGTCATGGATCTGTTGGCACCCAATGGCAATGTTATCCGGTGGTGATCTACCTAGAGTTAAAGGAAGTTTTAACAAGGAAGAGAGAAAGGGGGATTAAGGGGGTGATCCACCCTCAATCAAGAGAATCTAATTGTATTTTTATTACATAAAGGACATCCTCCCCTTACATAGAGAGAGTATACAGTACTATTAACTAATTTTCCCTTTAATTCTGGAAGACCATTGGTAATGGTCTATAACAAGAATGCACCAAATAGCCAGTGACACTCCTCCCCCCTTAAGGTTCGACGTCCCTGATGAATAGCTCCAGCCATGAAGCAACAATTTTCTTGTAGGGTACCCATGTGGCTTCTGATACATCACTTCCTAGCCACTAGACCAGTACATCTGTTGTAGCTAGACCCTTTCTTTTTACTAGCTTCTTGTTTAAAACAGCTTGGGGTTGGCACTGTTTATTTATCGGAAGAGATCAGGGCAAAACGGCTTCAATCGGTTGATTGTTGATTGTTTTCTATAATAGTGAAATGTAAAATATTGAATGGATTCTTGATCTTATGGGAAGTTACAATAGGTATGCAACTTTTCTTATCCGTTCCTCTCTCTAAAAAGGTTCATAATACTTCGGGGCCAACTTTTGGTTGCTTCACCACTTCACTAACTATTGCTAGCAAGGATGTAATCAGAGGTATACCCAATCGCCATTGTTAAATTCTTGGTCCGTATGGGATTAATCAGTCAGTTTCTTCATTCTATCTTGTGCCTTCCACAAGTTTCATGTCAAAATTTACAAGAGTTGATCTTGTGGTCTAAGATGTTCTTCTATAAAAGCCACTCGACATGTTTTTTAGATTTAAATCTTACTGGCACAAGCAATGATCGACCATATACAACTTCAAAGAAAATTACTTGTGTTAAATGGTGGTAACTAGTGTTGTGGTGGTATTTTGCCCAAGCCAACCATTTGTACCAATCCTTGAGTTTGCAGACATAGAAACTTCGAAGATACTATTCTAGACATCAGTTTTCTACCTTTGTATACCCATCGATCCATAGATGATATGCGAAGCTAAATTTCAATTTCATAGGCTTGCGACAACACCACCATCCACAATAGACTAAGGAATATAGGGTCTTGGTATTAACACTAGAGAGGAAGGCAAACCGTGCAATTGCACTACTTGGGATATAAGTATGATTGCTATGTAGGGATGTTGCAATGGCAGGAAATATGCATATTTCAACATTCATGTTTTGGAATGGTGGTCAATATTTAAAATTTTGATATCCATGAGGTTACCATAGATACTCTCATAATAACAATGATCATTTTTAATTTGCTTGATTGATGAATTATGTCCATTTTTTATTGTAAAGTTGCAGAAAGAATGAAATTGTACTTACAAAGCTTTTATCTGTCCAAAGAAATTTTTAATCATGTATAATTCATCCATGACCATAAACCATCATGAAACTCAGGACAGTCGTTTTAAAAAATGTAGATGAAGAAGCAGAATGGTTGTGTAATGATGGAAAACATACTCAGTTGTTAGATACTGCTCAAAAAGAACTTGGATCAGGCCAAGTCCTTGCCTGACTCTACGCAGGTTGCGTGAATGGCTTCCTGGCTTTCTAACCGTGTCATGACAAACATCATGATCAAGTATACTGTACAAATTCTCAAGTGTCTTTGATGCTTCCATTAGGCTATGTACCTGAACAGAATCATTGCAGTAAGTCGGCCATTAGATATCTCAACAAGTAATGGCTAAGAAACAGTTAGCCTTTGTTCAATAAAAGAGAAAACAGACAGAAATTAAATATCCGCTCCCAAGACAACAAGTGGGATACCACACAAACGACTCTTCTTCATTTTAAGCCTGTATTCTATTTTCCAAAAATTCCATGACATGAGAAAAAATAGTTCATATAAACCAAGAAATCCCCTTTGAGAAAACAGGATAAAGAACTTCATAATGTTTGTCGATCTGCAGTCTTCACCTACAGGTTCATGGCGCTTGACGTTATTGTGTCTGTTAAAAAATTGAACGCCAATTAAAACGAATGATTCATGCTTCGGAAGAACCCCATCGACTTCCTCTAATTCCGCATTCTAATGAAAAAATAATAAACTCATGCACAAGTTTTCCGTGAACATTCCAATGTCGACTCAACAAGCACGGAAACGAAAATCACAATATTAAATAAAATTCAAAAAAAAAGAAAAAGAAATTCAACCTTGGCGACGTACTCCATCTCGGCGAACTTGAAAGCCAAACCCAGGCATCCGAAGAGCACGGAAACAAGTGAGCATGCGTCACAGAACGGAGCAAGCCGTAACTCGCGGTTCCTGCCGTCGCACAACCTCCTGGACAGCTCCTCGAACGCCTCAGACACGGCCGATAGCGGCGTCAACCGCGTCTCCGCCCCCTCGTAAGAGTCGGACGAGGATCGCCTCAGATCCTCATTACCGCCGCCGCAAGCCCCGCGGAGCATCGCCGTGACACCCCACATCTTGAGGAAAGTCGTCGGGGGCTTTTTCGCGAGGGTGGAGGAGGAAGACGTCAGGGTTTGGCGATTTCAGCTTTGCATCGGAGAAATGCGAAATGGACGGAGAGAAAACAGAACGAGAACGTATTTTATTTGTTTTCGGCGGGCATGGGATGCACCGATGACCTCTCCATTTATATAGAGAGAGACTTTTGACTTTTCAAACGTTGAATAGTCAACAAAGAGTTCGATTCGATTTCATGCATCCGAAGGTCAATAAATCTCTCGAAGCCGTTGGTCCAAAGTAACGTCGAAACGAAGCAAACTTCTTAAATTAATGCAATGCTTATAATTTTTCATTACGAGTTATCATGAATTTATACCTTAGAAACATGGAAAATAAAAAATTTAAACATAAAATTTAGATCTTCTGATGTTTACATAAGATAAAAAATATAACCATTTTCTTCACCCACCTCGTAAAATTTCAAAAAAAAAATCTTCTAATGTTTATATACGATAAAAAAATAAAACCATTTTCTTCACCGTCCTAAAATTTCACTCAACTCTTAGGGATCTTTTATGATTAGTTTTTTTTAATAAGATTAAAGTTGAAGTAAATTTTACGAATAAATTTAAAATTATATAAATAATTTAAATAATAAAAATTTATACAGTAATAATGAAGTTAAAAATAATTTTAAAAATTATAAAAAACTACTCGAAAACGATGTCTCGAAAAAACTCCCCAACTCAATGCTTGTCGAGCTACTAAGTATTTGAAAGATACATAGAATTTTTTGTTTTGAAAAATTCAAAAATAAGAACTAAAAATAATTTTTTTAAAAAAAATTAATATTATTTTTTAAAATAAAATACAAGAAGTTTCCGGCAATTTTTTATATAAAAAAGCTGTTGTCACCTGACTGTTTTGAATGGCTACGTTCTTATTTCTTTAAAATATGAAACGAGCTTTATGTGCATTACAAGTACTTACAACAAATTCTGGTAAGTATTTAAAATAATATATCAAATTAAATTTTAATATATCATTTTATCATATTTATTCATAAAACAATAATGTCATCGGAATGTAACTACCTAATTTACGTGAAGAAAAAATAACATATTAAAAATAAATTTAACAAGTTGATTTTAGAAAATTAGATTAAAAATGTTGCAGTCGCATAAGATTTTTCTTTTCAAGCTTATCTCGTATTTTTCTCTTAATAATATTCAAGCTTATCTCATACGAGCCTATATAAGATTTTTTTTCAAGCTTGGCTCATTTATAATTGAACCAAACACGAGTCAACATTTAATGAGCTGAGCACAAGTTGTTCAATGAACATCAAATACAATTACCAATTCTATCATCAAATTTAAATATTTGTGTACGAAAAATTATTTACCGTTAAAGTGCGTTTATTTACGTAAGTTATTAACTTCTGTTTTAAACTAGTATTAAGAAACTCTCAACTATTTCTATATTTATTTTTTCTCAAATCTAATAATATAATAATATATATTTGCTACTGTACGAATAAGATAACAAATTAAATTTGTTATTTAAAAGATTATAGAACAGATTTAGTCAATAAAATAAAACATTGAAATAATATTAAACAATAAAAGTTTAAAAACTTTTGTAATTAAAAAAACACGTCATCATTGTTCTTTTTATAAAAATAAAAATATTAAAAATTGTATAGGTCACCGCTCCTTCCGTAATTATATGTAACTAAAAAATCGTGCTGAAATCTTCTAACCGAATGAGGCTTAATAGTTATTTTTTTGCAACTTTTTACAACTCCTCACATTTTTTTCACTTAAAAGAAGCAAACGCCTTAAACCAAATTTTAAAAGTATTAAAAATCACAAAAATGATATTTTTTAAATATTTTTTTAAAATTATATTTACCTATAAATAACATTCCTTTTTTATATATCTATTCTATTTTTACGAACTTTATGTTTTAAATTGTAAAATGTGAAACGTAATAAATAATGGGAAAATATTTACAATAATAAAAAATATGTTTAATTATAGTTAAAATATCATTAGATAATTAAAATGTGAAAATGTTGATAAATGTATTCTTACATATATATATATATATATATATATATATATACACGAGGGCACGGGTTCTGTAGGTGCCTACAGAACTTAATTTTATAAGTATTCATCGATTGTGAGATCGACAGGTAAAATTTAAAAACTTAAAAGTTACTCAGGTGAAATTTAAAAACACTCTCTCTCTTCACCAAAAAAAATGTGTGTACTCTCTCTCATTTAACTTTAAAAGTTCATTCATGTGCATATATTTCAAATTATTGTATTAATTAACTTATGAAAATTAATTAATTTTTCATTAATTACGAATATGGTGATTAAATTTGAAAGAAGTTTGCGGATTTTTCTTAAAATAACTCGATTTTAATTATGTAGTGTTTAATTAAAATAATTTAGGGTGGATTTTTTTTTAAATAATTCGATTTTAATTAAAAAATATTTTGGTTAAATATTTAAAAACACTCCCTTTTCAATCGATTATTTTTCATGTGTTGTTGTGTTTAATTTCAATTACAATATGCACTATTTTAGGGGAAGTATTTAACTTCTGTATTTCTTAGAGATTTTACGGAAGTACCGTTAAAATAAAGAAGTGATGCACGGAACTACCATTTATGGACCCATCTATAAACGGTAGTTCCGTGGATATACCTTACAATTAGGCGAAAGTGTCGTCAATCGAAATACTCAGGTAAGTGAATATTGATTTAAAAGAGATTTTCATTAAATATTATGTCATATATTTAAGTAAAATAAGGTATTTATGATTTTCAAATAAGTGATTTATATCATATATTTAAAAGAGTTTTGAAAATTAAGACTTTACTCTATGCGAAACCGTAAAGTAAAGATGTTAACTTTATGCGACCAACTTAGAAATAGACGTGTTAATGTTAAACCGCTGGTCTTTTAATACAATCGTTCGGTCTTTTAATACAAAACACTGATTCTCTTATCAAGTGTGAAAAATCACGGTAGAATGTCACATGACATTTTAAGTTCACACGTGATGAGAGAATCAGCGTTTTATGTTAAAAGACTGGACGATTGCATTAAAAGATCGGTGTTTTAACATTCACACGTGACTTTTTAAGTTAGGCGCGTGCATTCTAAAGTACATGCCCAACTACTGAACGTCATGTGTTAATGTTAAGACGCCTGTCTTTTAATGCAATCGTTCGATCTTTTAACATAAAACGCTGATTCTCTCATCACGTGTGAACTTAAAATTTCACGTGACATCTAACTATATCCCTTTGAATATTAAGTTGACGGCCATATTATACAACACACGCGCCTAACTTAAAAAGTCACGTGTGAATGTTAAAACGTCGATCTTTTAATCCAATCGTCCTGTCTTTTAACATAAAACGCCGATTCTCTCATCACGTGTGAATTTAAACTTCACGTGACATTCTACCAGGATATTTCATGAACTATATTCATATGTAGCACTTATTTAAGTAATTATATCCATTCGCATTACTTCTCCAAAATGTTCTAAATATTAAACATATTTAATCTACTAACTTAAAATATTATGGTGGATTTTTTATTTAAATTAATTCGATTTGAATTAAAATAAAATTTGATTAAATAATTACAAACACTTATCCTAGATCGAATGGGTATAATGTTAAATAATTTAGCATTAACTTAAATAATATTTCTAGTTATGTTCAAGTAATAAGTAAATAGATCATTAACTTAAATATAATTATGACTTTTAAATTACCGTCAGACCATGTTTACACATTAATTAAGCGTTCATCATCAATACATAATACTCGACAATGTCCCCCTTTTTGATGATCACCAAATTAATTTGATGTTGTAATTATCTATTGTTTTCCTTTTCAATTTTCAAATTTCAATTAATTTGATGTTATATTTTACTTTTTGACTTTCTTAAAACACCTGAAGTTAAGAATGTAAAGTGTAATTATCAATTGTTTTAAGTGTACTTATGTAGTGTTTTTATTTTGAACTATATGTCCCCATTATTGTCATTATTCAACAAAGTATTGCGGTTAGAGAATAATTATAAGCATTCATATAGATAAAATTAATAAATCCACCTTTTATTGAAAAACTAAATAAGATAAAAATACCATTGAATTACAAATCAATCACTTATACAAACAAACGTTCCAATCACTTAGTATTACAATTCAACAAGAAATCAGAAAAGTACAAGTTATCCTTGATTTCTCCTCCAATTTTGAATAGAACTTATTATAGTTTCTAAAATCTGTCAACCAATTTGTTCTTCTAATTGTGTCATATACGCAACCTCTGCAGAAGATAACAAATCTTGTCCAGTCGACGTATGTGCCTGTTCACTTGTTGATTGTTGCTCTACGTCTGTAACTAGTGCATTACAAATGAATTTCTTATATTCAACCACTCTAAACGATCTTGTCTTGAAGGATTTTCTGGGCCACTGATTCACATCATATCCTGTCCCCGATATCAACTTCACAAGATTGATTCCATAAAATAATTTTGAATGTTTGTGCTGTATGGAATCCAAAAATAGGGTGCACCAATTCAATTTTATTTTCTGCATCACAGCATATGTGGCATATAAACAAATTCTCTGGATATGTTCACCATGCCCTTTTTTTTGAAAAATCTATACTTGCAGAATTTTGGTTACAAATTTCGCTTTGCTATTGAGTTCATCAACATACTATAATTTACCATGTCAATGAGAGGTTCTTGCTATTGAATTGATGTTCAAATCTAGCAAGTTCAAAGATGTTGTATTTAATTGTACACCCTCATTTGTCAATTTAAGAGTATCATATACCAACTGAGGTGTGATTTCAAAAATAGTGTTATCAATGTTGCTAAATAATCTGTCTTCCTCAACATGCAAGTTAGCATAAAAAGTAGCTATCACTTCTCTAAATACATCTACCTTATAGCTTGTTGGTATTATGTCTAGTAGACCTTGAAACTGTAAGAGATCTTTGATCTCTTGTAAATCTGTAAAGTTTATAGGCCTTTCGTACAATATTTCAATATTCAAAAATTTATGGTAATTGTCTAAACATCCTGATTTCGAAAATATAGATTTTCTAATGTCATACCTTCCTCAAGAAATGAATGAGAAGTGCTTAGAAAATCTTCAACATTCTTTGTCTATGAGTGAGACATAACCAATCTCAACTTATCTTCATTCTGCACCTCTGAAGTCTTTTGTTGCTGATTTACATACTCCTCTTTAGCTTGCAAATCAAGAGATTCTTCTATGGTTTGTTGATTAGAGATTGTTGGAGGACTGTAATGCTTTTCCATTAAATCTAAAAGTTGATGTTTTGTAGCTTCCTCCATAGTTTGTTCAATAACTGACACATGCTCAGAAACTGGTTCTTTTATTTTTTGTAATGCAATATTTCTTCAACCTGTTCCTGTGCATCAGTCCGAACAGTTGCATCAATATTTTTTTTCTTCATGCTCTACAAATATTCACCCAATGTCTGAGAATCACTTGTGTCAAAAGTTGTTGTTGTTCTTCCACGGAGATAGATAGTGCTCACTATGATTTTAAATTTCTCAAAATGTCTTCAATGCTGTCCATCTGATCTATTGGAGAACTGTCTGTCTTTGTAAAAACTATTTCAGCAACAACTGTAAGTATACCATTTGATTCATCATTAATTGTAGTATACTTTTCACATTGTGGTGGAATATTCATTACCAGAGCATCTTCTTCCTTCCATTGCCTCATGAATTGAATATAAATTCATGGAAGTCTTTCTTTCCTATCGATATACTTTTGCATTTCAGCAAAAGCTCGAAATCTATCATGCCTTGTATTTTTCAATATATACTCAGTAACATCATTCTTTTTATTTATCAAACTAAATGATGATGTGCCTTTAAAAACATTCTTCACACATAAGTCATGCACAGCAAAACTTGACAATTTTGCTGGAATTGCATCAACTATAAATAGAGATGACTTTGAAATAGTCACTTCTCTTTTCTCAAAATTATCAAGCACCTTTTGAAAACAATTCAATTCAAAAGTTGACAAAAATGTTTTACCTATCCACAGACTTTTATTTTCACCATCACTGCTAGCAGACTTTGAATTACTGCTCCAGCTATTTGAAGTGACCACTTCAACTTGTTTCTGTGCAGTGGTGGCTTTAAACCAATCTTCAAACTCTTCAACTCTACTTTTAGGGGTGAACCATTCTAAAGTTGATGATTGTGGATGGATGGGTTTAGTCTTCTTCAGCTTTGGAGCAGACTTGTTATGTTTTCTTTCAGCAGGTCTTGAAGACTGTTCTATTTCAAATGTACTGAGCGGTGTCATTGAATCAGCAAATGATTGTAAGACATATCGCTCAGCACGCTTGATATTGTGTATTTTTTCTCCCTGCGATCGTAATTGTAGTCGCCAATTATCTCTTTCTGCATTTTTCTTCTCCTTAACAACAACTTCAAAAACCTCAGGAGAGAAGTCATACCTCGACTTCAACAGCTGTATCTCTTTGTCAACCTTGTCGATTTTGACCTGCCATGTATGTGGGAGTAGTGGTGGAACTTGAATGGTCTTCTTCCTGCGTGCCATTCCTATGTTACTGTCACTGAAGCTTCTTCTCCAAGTAATGCACCACACAACTGTCATGAAGACTAGGGCACAAGGCATTATTAATTTAAGCCTTATATAGGCTTAGAGATTGAGGGTTAAAGTTGTCAGATTTTTATAATCGCATCTTACCATAAAGATATTTGCTATTCAATAATACCTTTAGTCATTAACTGAAGTTGTCACGTCTAATTCACGTGATAAGAGAATTGGCATTTTGTGTTAAAAGACCGAACGATTGTATTAAACGACTGGCATTTTAACATTCACACGTGACTTTGTAAGTTAGGCGTGTGCGTTGTACAGTATGGCCATCAAGTTAATATTCGAAGGGGTATAGTTAGGTAAATAAGTGTTATATATGAATATAGTTTGTGAAAAATCATAGTAGAATGTCACGTGAAATTTTAAGTTTACACGTGATAAGAGAATCAGCGTTTTATGTTAAAAGACCAGACGATTGTATTAAAAGACCGGCATTTTAATATTCACACGTGACTTTTTATGTTAGACATGTGTGTTCTAAAGTATACGCCCTACTACCGAACGTCACGTGTTAATGTTAAAATGCCAGTCTTTTAACATAAAACACCGACTCTCTCATCATGTGTGAACTTAATATTTCACGTGACATTCTACTCTGATTTTTCATGAACTATATTCATATGTAACACTTATTTAAGTAACTACACTCATTCCAATATCACACCGAAGTGTTCTAAATATTGAACATATGTCATCTACTAACTTAAAATATTATGGTGGAATTTTGTTTAAATTAATTCGATTTGAATTAAAAAGGATTTTGATCAGATAATTAAAAACACTTAACCTAGATCGAATGGGTATAGTTTTAAATAATTTAGCATTAATTGAAATAATATGTCAAGTACGTTGAAGTAATAAGTAAATAGATAATTAGCAAATATAATTACGACTGTTAAATTATCATCATATCATGATTAAACATTAATTAAGTATTCATCATCAAAACATAATAGTCTCAGTGAGATACTCTTAAAACGCCCAACTACTATTCACACACCACGTGTACTTTACAACGCACACATCTAACTTAAAAAATCACGTGTGAATGTTAAAACGCCGGTCTTTTAATACAATCGTCCGGTCTTTTAATATAAAATGCCGATTCTCTCATCACGTGTGAACTTAAACTTTCACGTGACATCTAACTATACCCCTTCGAATATTAAGTTGACAGCCATATTGTACAACGTACGCACCTAACTTAAAAAGTCACATGTGAATGTTAAAATGCTGATCTTTTAATACAATCGTCCGGTCTTTTAATATAAAACGTCGATTCTCTTATCATGTATGAACTTAAACTTTTATGTGACATCTAACAATACTCCTTCAAATATTAAGTTGACAGCCATACTGTACAACGCACGTGCCTAACTTAAAAAGTCATGTGTGAATGTTAAAACACCGGTCTTTTAATACAATCGTTCGGTCTTTTACCATAAAACGCCGATTCTCTTATCACGTGTGAACTTAAAATTTCACGTGACATTTTACAGTGATATTTCACGAACTATATTCATATGTAGCACTTATTTAAATAACTATATCCATTCACATTACTTCTCCGAACTGTTCTAAATATTAAACATTTTTAATCTACTAAGTTAAATATTTAAAACACTTAATCGAACATTTGAGTGCTAATTAATTTAGCATTAACTTAAATATTTAAAACACTTAACCTGGATTATGTTGATGATTACCAAATTATGTTTATGTTGTAGTTATCTATTATTTTCCTTTTCAATTTTCAATTTTCAATTAAGTTGATATTGTATTTTACTTTTTCACAGTCTTAAAACACCTAAAGTTAACAATGTTAAGTGTAATTATCTATTATTTTAAGTGTAGTTATCTATTGCTCTAAGTCCGAACAGTATATGTCCTCCTTTTTGTGATTATTTAACAAAGTATTGGGATTAGAGAATAAATGAAAGCATTCAGTCAGATAAAATTAAATCACTTATACAAACAATTCAATTACTTGAAATAAGAAAAAAAATACCCTTGCATTACAATTCAATCACGTATATTGAAAAGTTAATTAGGATAAACATATCCTTCAATTACAATTCAACAAGAAATCAGAAAAGTACAAGTTATCCTTGATTTTTCCTTCGATTTTGAACAATATTGATTATAGTTTCACAAATTTGTCGACAAATTTGTTCTTCTAATTGTGTGATATACACAACCTCTACATGAGATAATAAATCTTGTCCAATCGACGTGTATGCTTGTTCACTTGTTGATTGTTGCTGTACGTCTGTAACTGGTGCATTATAAATGAATTTCTTATATTTAGCCACTGTAAACGATCTTGTCTTGAAGGATTTTCTGGGCCACTGATTCACATCATATCTTGTCCCCGATATCAACTTCACAAGACTGATTTCATAAAATAATTTTGAATGTCTGTGCTGTATGGAATCCAAAAATAGTGTGCACCAATTTAGTTTTATTTTCTGCATCACAGCATATGTAGCATATAAACAAATTCTTTCGATATGTTCAACATGCCCTTTTTTCTGAAAAATCTATACTTGCAGAATTTTGACTATAAATTTAGCCTTTCCATTAAGATGTTCAAGATACTATAATTTGCCATGTAAATGAGGGGTTCTTACTATGGAACTGATATTCCAATCTAGCAAGTTCAAAGATGTTCTACCTAATTGTACACCATCATTTGTCAATTTAAGAGTATCATATATCAACTGAGGAGTGATTTCAAAAACAGTCTTATCTATGTTGGTAAATAATCTACCCTCATCAATATATAAGTTAGCATAGAATGCAGCAATGACTTCTCTGAATACGTCTAACTTACAGTTTGTTGGTATAATATATAGTAGACCTTGAAAGTTGAAAAGATCTTTAATCTCTTATAAATTTTTGAAATTTACTAGTTTTTTGTACAGTATCTCATAATTCAAATTTTTTTTATAATTGTCTAGACATTCCTGATTTCGAAAATATAGATTGTCTACTGTCATACCTTCCTCAAGTGGTGTAGGATATGGAGTTGGCGGAGGTGTTGGCAACGGTAAAGGTGGTGGTGGCGGCGGCGTCGGCGTCGGCGGAGGTCGCCATGGCCACGGTCATTAGTCTTCGAAACTAACCTGACTTATGCTTGGCGACGCCTCCAGCTTGCTGGTAATAATAGCGAGCGATTAAAGACATGAAACGTACGAAATAACACGAGAGAATCGAGAGCAGATTATTGCTACATCTCAAGCAATTTTTAAACTCTCGTTTTTAATTTCTTGTACTCCTGCCCTCTAATAAAATAATTTTCCCTTAGTTTTTTTTAAAACGATATATATATCTATATTATGTAGAAATACTTTTCTAATAATACTTAATCTTTAAGTCATACTTATCTTACAATATTTTTTATAATTTTTATTAAAAAAATCTACTTAAAAGAATTTTTTTATTAAGATCTTTCATTAATAACCTAGATTAAATCTAGACTATTTATCTATATACATATATACACAGTACTGCACTACAACTTTAGCCCTTTAACGCTTTAATACAGGTCTATGTTATTAAGATTTATCATAAACTTTTTTCCTTTCGTACTGGCATACTGAACCTCATGTGCGTGTTCCATTTGAATTTGGGAGCTTTTAATTTAAATGTTTTTCTTTCATTTTTTTATTTTTTATTTTTATAATGATATTTATATTCCTTAATTTATTCTTTTCATTATCAAAATCATTATTTCATCCCTTCAATTTTAAAATCATTCACCTAAAATTCTAAAAATTAGTTGTTCTACTTTCAAAATAAAAAAAGGTTAATAAGCAATCTTTAAATTAAAAGAAGTGAACACATTAGAGATTATTCCAAATAAATTTATATCATTCTTTTTTTTATTCTTGACTTTTAAAAGTATTTTCAGTTTAAATTTCTTAATCTACTATTCTATTATTAAAATTATATTTTTTTTCATTTTATTTTAAAATTATTCTCTTAAAAA
>JAMKPZ010004499.1:0-24455 GCA_024699675.1 Amphibolis antarctica
CAAAATATTTTTAAAAATAAATAAAAATATTTATAAATTTTCAATTTTATGATTTTATAATGTTAAAAATATCTATTTATTATAATTTTTTTACCAATGCTAAATTTTAACATACAATATCACATAAATTAACATAAATTTGTCAACTTTGGAAACTACATGTTAAAGTAATAAATCACATCATCATGTTCTCGAAGGCAAGCGGTATGCAAAGAGGGTAGTTGTATTCTTTAAATTTCGAAGAGTTGTCATTTTGAAAAAGGTGGACAAGTGACCTTTTTGTTGTGTGAAAAATTAATTATGTTGGAATTGATATATTAAGATCATAAAATTGTCACATTAATGAAAAAATATATTTATTTACACAATTTCAAAAGAAAACTTTAATTCACTCCAAAAATTAAAAATGTGACTTCCAAATTCAACCCGTCTGAAACACAGTCGGTCCACTAGCAGCCCACTTTTGCCACGAGATTTTGCTTTCAGACCCACAGATGCGGAGAAGTGGACGTACACCGACGGCCCACGACCGACCCAAGCAAACAATTTCAAAGATTTATACCTTTTATTTTTTGAGATAAAAATATCTTTTCTGGTTTTATAAATACTTAATTAATAAGAAAAGAAAGGTTCAATTTTAAAAAAAAGAAAAAAAAATGCAGATTGATATATTCATGGGATCACTCACTCGACCATGACACCTCGAAACTGAAGGGACTTCAACACCTTAGGCCTCTTGTAGTACCTGAGCAGGAGGGGAGCAGACATATGACACCTCCAAACTAATTAATTAATCCCCATGAAAGAAAAAAAAATTCAAAATAATTTGCATTATATATATATATATCTACATATATTTATTATTTATTTATTTATTTTTTATACATATTGTTTATTATATACTTTTTTGTTATGTATATATAAATTTTTATTTACCATTATTGGTTATCTTATTTTAGTATTATTATTATTATTTATAGATATTAATAAATTTACTGTCAAACACAACCTTTATTTGTTTAACTTTAACTTTAACTTTACACCAACCTTTATATGTCATCATTATTGTATAAATTTTCATACATATACTTTCATCACACAATTTACTATACAATTTCAATACCTTTTATTTCACTATTCTCAACTTTAACTTTTCATAATTATTAGAACTAACTTTATAATAAGTAAAATCAAAATCAAACGTACTCTAAAAAATCTTGTACAGAAGGGTTGCAGGTTCTCAACTCACCCAATTTGACTATGAGTAACACGGTCAATTAGGTAAAACTCCTATAAAACACAGCAATTTAAACTAGCTGTAGTCAACTGGTCTCTTCTAGTTTTTATCTCTATTTTCTAACGTGTATGATGTGTTTTTCTAGTTAATGGGACTTAAGCCTAATCCTCCCACCATGTACTCTTTTATTTTTTAGGCCCCCATCTTATAAATAGATCAAACAAATTTCATTAATAAAAAGAGATGAAAACAACAAAAAGAAGGAAAACTAAGCACTGTAGAGGCAAGTGTTAGCCTGATTTACAAGTGCCCTAGCAAAAAGATTCAAATTTGTAGAAGTGATATTCGATTGGTACTTTGAGACCATATGCGAGACATCATTTCCTTTCAGTGGTACGAGCCTATTAAACAGATCTGTTCAAGTACAGTCATGTTGCTTCCTAACTATTATGTTAGCATGGCTTACATCACATGAGCTCAGTACCAACTGGATCCACAGAGAATTGTATTGCAAGAGATTTCTTGGTGATGGGTTGGAACTTCCACCTCCACATCTGCAATCAATGCAAATAAAAGGTATGTGTAGCTACCAAGTAGAAAGCATCATTTCTCTTTTAAAAGGAAGAAGCATCGTGTATATTAAGTTATGGATATGGAATGCATCAATTATTTACTTGTATTTAAAGTTTCTACTAATGCAATAGATTTATGTATTCACCCAAAAAGTTTAAGAAGATCAAAACCCATGATGTGCCATATAAAAGGAGTGAACATGACATAAACCGCAATTTAAGAAAGTGTATGAAAATTCAAAGTGCTTACATTCTTGAATTCAGAACAACCGTAAAACATTTCAAAAGCCTCAACTGCATCGAACATAGAGGAATTAGCAAATTGAAGATAAGATAAAGATTGAATGAAAATATATTGATAACATTGCTTACATGTTGGAAACCGTATGACCATGCAATGTGTGTACTCATTGTCTGAGACATTAAAATTTAAACCTGGAAAATGCAAGTGAAATCAAGAAATTTCTGCAGCTATGATAAATATGGGTTTGAAATATAAACAAGGAACTCTATACTAATGAGGAAGAATTAAAGGATCTTCCAGGCAGAACATTATTCAGGGTATAAATAAATGATGCATCTATTATATATTAAGAAAAGCCAACTCCTCCATCGGCATACATTTTGTTAGCTCCAAATTATCCTTTGAGGTATAAGAATTAAAATTTAAAAAAGGTATAAGAATGATCCAACTAAAGATGGAAGTTGAATATACAACTCCACGGCTTTAAAAAAACTCACCAATCAAGTTATAAATTCTTTATTATCAAAAAGTATATATGCTTTATATAATCCTTATACACTACAACCTCACCTATCACATCTCCTAACCTCTTTCTCAATGACATGAAATTTTCACAAGAATCATGATATTCAAAAATATTGAGATAATGTTGTTAAATCAAACAAAAATGGAAACTTTAATATTATAGAGTAAAAAGATACCATGTGTCATCTGCACAATCAAAGGCTCAAACTTCACAATCAATTGATGGAAAGTAGTCAATGCATCAGTGAATGCACCTTCAAGTGTGCTTTCAAATATGGACATTAGAAGAACAAACTCCACACCATGGTTAAATTCCTACATAAACATCAAACACATGTGGTTTAATTAGGTATATTTAGATATATGTTACTATTTTGAGAAGTGAAAAAAGTTAAGGAATGCAATATATTCATAAAATGTGTCAATAACAATCTGGATGCATCTGGCATAATGAAGCTCAAACTTAATGATTTAGCAATGAACCACAGCTTTTAAGCCACACGTGGTGATGCTTACAACAGAACCATAAAAGTCAATTCTGAGTTTTCAAGTTCTGTTTCAAAATTGCAACAATTGAACCACTAGCATGACTTGTAGTTGATAAGCTTATATGGATAAAGGTGCAGATCATATAATAGCAATAATCTTCTTGAAAATGCTGTCACTTGCCTCTCCTCTACGGAATATGGGTAGAATATCATCCTCAACTTCGGATTCATAATCCACAGAAATAGAGCCCTGTGAATACAGTAAATGCATGCCAAATTATCTTTGTTCAAGGCAACTGGGAGGTTGTATAAAATAAAAGATTAAAACTAAGAGTGTTGGCAATTACATGTTAGGTATTTGGGTCATACATAGCAGTGTGGTGTCACATGATCCCTCAAAATTCCCAAGTAGTTTGCATTCCTATAGAACTTTAAAAGATCATCTTTATTCTGAAAACGCATGTAAACAGCATGTGTGAAACCATCAGTGTTTGAATTAGCAATGCGACCTGTAACAAAGAATACAACAATGTGTAAAGTGAAACTCAAATTAGATTACAATATGTGGTGGCTCAATGTAATTCATAGGGAAAGAAATTTACACTTTGAAGTTCATTGGCCAAACCTGGCAATGTTTGCCTTCCTCTAACATTCATGATACATGGAAGTTATGTTCATGGTGCAAAACTGGAGATTGGATCTTACCCAAGGATATTGCAAGAATTCCTCTCATTTGATACTGAGATGTGTACAAAAAATCAAGCATGTCTTTCTCTTCTTCTTCAGAGAGATCAGCCTTCATTCTCAAAAGGAAAATGTGTTCCACGATTTTTCTACATTATAAAAGGATCAGTAGACCTAAGGTTTGAACAGCATTCTATCTTCCACAAAATAAGACTAATATTTAACATAGAACAAACTTGCTATAAAATGGATCTCAGGCTTTTGTTCCAGATCTCAGAACTGATTGGATTTATCTAACTAGGGAGTGGGGAGAACGTTGACTCAAAAGCCATCAATTCATGTTAGTCTCGAATAGGGCCATGGTGTTTTTGGTTTGTTTCGACATTTCATAGAGCAGCTCTCATAGTTGAAGTTTAGGGAAATTATTAAATAATTTCAACATGGCAATCCATGGAAGATCCCAGGATGTAATACAGTCAAACCTGAAAAACAGTTAACACGGCATGATTTCTTACTTTGAAATATTTAACTAAATTGTGGATGGTTTATATATGTGAGAGCATAATGAACTCAGATAGCCAGTTTGAAGTTTGAGTATATAAAGAGAAATGGATTATTTGTTGGGCAAAGGATGCCATTTAGTTTGTGATTAGCAAGGCAAAATCCCTAAAACACACTTTCAGAAGGGAAGGGAAGCATCACAAATATCACACTGACACCAACATTTCCTACTGCCAAAAAAAATTCACCATCAATTTTGAAAACCCCTTAATCCAAGTTATCGACATCTTAATACATGACAAAATTCTCAAAAGGTTTAAAACATGGCATACCAAGAGTTAATTTAGACCATAAACGATGATGATAAGCTTTCTTTCTCCATTAATTTTGATCACCCCCAGCAATCGACTGGTAGTAAATTTTTGTGAAAAAAGGTATGACAGCTAAAACTAGAACGGATGATATACAAAAGCAATAATTTCCTTTTCATTTACCTTCTCCTCGGTTCAGCAGAGCGATCAACGTCGAACCCAGAAGCTTTCGGAAAATTCACGTTCCTTCTTCCGTAACTCACGGCACTTCGATTCCATTCCCTGATTTTCCTCGATACCAGAACTTAAACAAGCAAATGCACATCAACTAAACAGAATTTAACAACAAAAACATCAATTGCATGAAAGAAACAAAGGAAAAAGAGAAAATCGATCTACTTGTTACCTCGAAAGTGTCTTCTGGAGAAGAATATTCGAATGCTGGGGGTGGATGATGATAGATCCTTTCGGCAAGCGCAGAGAGAAGGTGGCAGAGCTTGCCGGGTAGGGCAGTGGACGAACTTGCAAGAAATAGGCATTGCTCGGTAAGAAAACATGTACCAGTGCCACTACCTCGATCGTGGACGCCCTGCGATCGTCGACGCCGCTCTGTTCTTGTCCTCCGATGCTCGTATTCTGATCGATTTCCTCTGGCGGCGAGAGCTGATGATCTGCGGGCGATGGGTGGAAGACGACTGGATGACGCGGATGTGGAAGGGCGGGAACGGGTGGTGCAGGGAAATTTATTTTTATAGATATATTTATAAGTAATTTTTTTTTAATTTTTAAAATTATTTTTAATAATAATATTATTATTATACATATTTTAATATATAAATTTTTATTATTAAATTATTATATAATTTTAATTTTATTTATAAAATTAACTTCAATTTCAATTGTTTTCAACTTTCACAGTTAAAAAATATTGCTCGTGAATCCATCCCATATTTTGCACTTGTGGTCCAACTACAACACCCCCTGCCCCAAAAAAAAAATCTATTTATACCAACGAAAAATTTAAAACTTTCAACATAAACATTTGAAAATTTACATCACAGAAAAGGTTACTATTTGTGACGGTCACTTTTATATGGCCGTCACAAATAAGCCACAAAAAATTGTCCCAAAAATAATTAATACGACAAAAAAAGTTTTTAGTCGTGACTTATTAGTTAAACTCCGTCGCAAATAAGGATCCAGCAAAAAGAAAGGGTGCCTTCCCTGCGAAACCCACCACGCGCGTAAACCCTCCATCGAAACCTCTCCCGCGCGCCACTTCCGCAAAAACCCTGCCACCGAAACCCTCTTCACGCAGGCTGTTTCTCTCCCCTCCCGCACATCTGTCCTTATGCCTCCCCTCGCCCGTCCTTCTCTGCTGCCCCCAAACCCTTCGACCACCAATGGGATAAGCTAGGGCGACGAGCAGGAGCGGAAAGGTGATGCCCGACTGCAAACGACGGCGGAGGAGGAAGAAAAGGGGGCTTTTGCAGGCTCAAATCAGGTGATGTGATGTAGCTTTCTTTGAAGTAGAACTCCGAATCTCTCGTGGAAAGAACATACAATGTGGGAGCTCTTACTTGCAAGAAAAATCTGAAATGGTGAAACAGGTGTGAGATCTGTGGAGGGGAAGGACCTTCAACTGGAAGCAGAGTATTTTGGATGAGCATAACGACTGAACAGGTGAGTTCTAAGCTAGTTCAACCTTTTCTTCATTTTTATACACATTGTATGAAAATGTAGTTGTAGATCTTACGAGGGATGGAATTGGGGGTGAAGCAGAGGAACCCCAAGAGGGTTCTTGTCATCCTCTGTTTTCCCTCCCAAATGCCACCTCATATGTAAGTGGATGGTCTATTTTTCCCCTTTCTCGTGAGACTCTTGTTGGTTACACATTGTATGAAAATGTAGTTGTAGATCTCACGAGGGATGGAATTGGGGGTGAAGCAGAGGAACCCCAAGAGGGTTCTTGTCATCCTCTATTTTCCCTCCCAAATGCCACCTCATATGTAAGTGGATGGTCTATTTCTCCCCTTTCTCGTGAGACTCTTGTTGGGTTTGTGGTGTAGAGCCCAACTCAAGGTAGAGGCTAGCAACAGCTAGAACCTCAGGCGGTAGTCGGAACTTGCAGTCGGCTAGGACATTGCGGTTAGAACAGACTGTGAAGCCTGACTTGCAGAAGGCAAAGGTAGGTGGCAGTCGACACCTACAGTCGGTTGGAATGCTGAGGACTGGAAGAGGTTGTGGAGGCTCAGCCAACCAAAGGATCAGCAACCAGTGGGAGATCAACAGCCGAGCAATGGAACCAAACGTGGCTCGTGAAGGACGAATGTAGACATGAAGTCTGTAGTATTACAGTGAGCCGTAAACTACAGTCTGTAGTATTACAATGAGCCTTAAACTAAAGGGTGTAAAGTTACGGCGGGCTGTAGACTTAAGATCGTAGAGTTATGGCTAGCAGCAGAGGCAAGGAGCGGCTAGTCCTAGACCAGCCGTCGGAGGCATCCGGGTAGCTGTTGGAGGATCCAGTCAACCGTCGGATTAAAGGGCAACCACGTCAAATCTGTCGATGATGGATCCAGATCAATGGTTAGGATTGCATGTACTCTTAGAGTTTTGTAGTATTGCTCTATAAATAGAGCATGTTGTAACATTGAGATGCAATGGTGTTGTTGGTGAGGAAGAGCGGTGGTTGCGTATGTGAAGAGAGAGAAATGACACCTGTCCGACAGTGAGCTACGTGTGTGTGAGAGGAGAGGGCTACCGCAGTCTTGTAAGTTGGCATTTGTACACATCGAAAGCTTATAAGTTGAAGCAATAAGAGTCTTACCACCATTTCGTGAAGTAGGTAAAGTTGTCAAACCATGTAAAACTTGTGTTGTGCATGATTGTTCTTTTCTCTTTCTCTATCCCACCACGTCAAAGAGGACGAGTACATAAGCAAACGACGAAGGGGGTTCGAAGGAGTGAACGTTCAAGAATCCCAACAATTGGTATCAGAGGGTAGGTTCAAGAAGGTTCATTTTTGTGCAGCTGCGGAGAAGGAGTCGGCGTCCATCTAGAGTAGGTCGACATTCAGCTGAAGAGAGCGGTACTTGGAGAGGCTTGCCGCTAGGTGCAGGAGGGCGTCTAGAGGAGGTGACGTTTGACAGGAAGGGCGGCAATCGGTTGTACAAATTAGCAGCTAGTTAGGGGTATGCAGATTCCAAAAGAAGTGGGAGTCATGGGCGAAGACAAGTTCATGGTGAAGAAATTTGATGGAAAGGATTTTGAGTTCGATGCAACATGGAAGAAGAAAGTCCACCTAGCAAATGGGAGGAACCTAAACGTTCTTGGCAAGGGTTTTGTGAAGATCTTGACCGACGAAGGTCAGTGGGAGCTGGACGGTGTCCAGTTTGTTCCTGACTTATCCAGAAACTTGATCTCGATGAGTCAATCGGATCAGGCGGGTTACCATGTGGCCTTGAGTGGAGGTCAATGGGCAGTAATCAGTGGGACGGAAACGGTGACCAAGGAGTGAAAGATCAAGGCGCTCTACAGAGTCCCTGGTAGAGCATGTGAGGGCGTGACATTCAAGGAAGGAGGGCCTATTGAGAGAGAACCAGCTTCTAGAACGTCGGAGGTGGTAGTCGGTCCATGGGACCAAGTAGCCGGATGGTCTGTCGGCTCAGCGATAGGTTCTAAGAGGAATGTCAGTCGATGGAGGGGTGTTGCAAGTAGGACTCGTCCACGATATGTTGAGGACTAGAAGAGGTT
The DNA here is from genome assembly GCA_024699675.1 of Amphibolis antarctica. NCBI lineage: Eukaryota > Viridiplantae > Streptophyta > Magnoliopsida > Alismatales > Cymodoceaceae > Amphibolis > Amphibolis antarctica. The sequence goes on from JAMKPZ010004499.1 coordinate 8,319, forward strand.
GTGGAGGCCCAACCAGAGGACCAACAGCCAGTGGGAGATTGGTAGCCGAGCAATGGAATCGAACATGGCTCGTGAAGGACGAGCGTGGACATGAAGTCTGTAGTATTACGGTGAGCCGTAAACTAAAGGCCGTAAAGTTACGGTGGACTGTAGACTTAAGGGTGTGGAGTTACGACTAGCAGTAGAGGCAAGGAACGGCTGGAGGACTAGCCACCAAAGGCATCCGAGCGGCTATCGGAGGATCCAGCCGGCCGCTGGATTGAAGGGCAGTCGTGTTAGATCTGTCGATGATGGATCCAGATCGATGGTTAGGATTGCATGTACTCTTAGGGTTTTGTTGTGTTGCTCTATAAATAGAGCATGTTGTAACCTTGAGATGCAATAGTGTTGTTGGTGAGGAAGAGCAACGATTGTGTACATGAAGAGAGAGAAACAACGCTCGTTCGAGAGTGAGCTACGTGTGTGTGAGAGGAGAGGGCTGTCGCAATCTTGTTGGTCAGTGCTTGTATACATCGAAAGTTTGTGAGCTGAAGCAACGAGAGTCCTACTACCATTCTGTAGAGTAGGCAAGGTTGTCGAATCACGTAAAACTTGTGTTGTGCATGATTGTTCATTTCTCTTTCTCCATCCCACCACATCGGAGAGGACAAGTGAACGACGAAGGGGGTTTGGAGGAGCAAACATCTGGGAATCCCAACAACTCTCACCCTTCCCTTTGCCATTGGTTGCCCCAATAGACGACACCTTGGCTGACCAAACGTGTGCAGAAGTTCTTGTTCCACGCATGACTAGGGTTGGTGACGTTGTTGGGAGTTAAAGACCGCCGTTCGGGCATGTGTGGGACCTCTGTCTCGTGCACACGTTGGGAATGGCGTCTTCTACATTTGGGCATCTGCAGACAAATGTTCCATGCACGAGCTAGTTGGTTGCACACGTAGTTGGGTGGACGGCTATGCATGGTGACCGTAGGGGGTGATGTTCCAAGGAATGCTAGGTTCAGGGGAGGAAAATGGTTAGGCTTGTGGATTTCATTACATGTGGGTGTGGATGAGGTGGTTTCCCCTCTTTTCATATGGTATTGTATTGAATTTGATTTATGCGTTGCACCTTGTTTGTGAGCTTAAGCTGCCTACTAGACATTTCTTTCCTTCACTTAATGGAGTTGGAAGTTTACTGTTAGTTTGTGTGTTAATCATTTTACTTGTAACTGAAATAGTGTTACTTTACTTTTAGCTAGGACTCATTGAGTATATCTTACAAGTTTTCCTCCTTAATTAACCCTTGTAGATCCCAAGCTTAACAAGGAAGTTATTCAACCTGCCCCTTGATGCATGATCACAGTATTTGAAGAATGTTTTCCTTTTGCATGTTTACCCATTGACAATGGATGCCCCTTTTTGAAATATTGTAGCTAATAATGTGATTAAACTATGTTTTTTCTGGGCTTTCCGTGATCGTGTGTCTATCCTATTTGTATTCAGCAAGAACTCTTGTAGTGGGACTGACCTATGGGTGTCATGTAACAAGTAATTCCGTATAACTTCGTCATGTTAGACTAATGAATGGATTATGTACACTTATCATGTCTTAACGTGTTAAATCTTGTGTTTACAAGTCATGTGATTTACTTAAAATTATCCATGTAATCTTTTGTATACATTCTTGACTCTAATGAGAATCATTTCAATCTATTTGTGAATCATATTTCAACAAATTTATTTGAAAGTGAATGTATTTCTTTCTAAATATTATAGTTGCATAGATTCTATCAAATCCACATATGGACATACATTCTATTTGTGCCTATGTCATGGATATATGATTAAATTATTTTCCTATTTTTTTTGGCATTGAATACATGATTAAATTGTTTGCCTTTTGTTTGTTGCTTTTCCTTGTATGGACATACATTGTGCTCACTAAACAAAATTTTTATACTCACACAACTTAATACACTCACTCCTCTATATTTTTCCTATTTAGCAAATTAATACATGTTAAGAAAATTTGATGAATGACTTCTTGTTTTCATTGTGTGTTTTTGTTTTTATTATATGTTTGTCTTTAATGTCATGTTTTCATGGTATGCTAATGTGCTTGAGTTATAGATTTTTTATCTTAAATAAGTCGATAAATTTCGTGATTATTGTAATTAAATTAATTTTTATTATCCCAGTTATTTACTAACTTGCATGATTAGCTTGCTAAATCAAATAATTGGCTGATTTCTTAGTAACATGATTGACTTAGAATTTGTTTTGGTGGTTTTATTAATGTTGTAACTATTTTAGGATCTACATGATCAATACAAATAATGGCATGATTAATTTATTGATTAACAACATGGTTAATTTGTTAAATCACTTGATTGTAATATTATTTATGCTTGTAAGATTTGTAAAGAATATGATTTATTTAAAAAAGATGAATGTGATTTATATTGTTTGTAAATAAGGATTTGTACTCCCTTAGACACTGCACAATAAAAAATTGGTTTGTATTCTTCATGATGATTTACTCCATAGAAATTAGTAATATAAATGATTATCAGATGATTAAAATATTTTGCTAGATAAGATACTGTACTAGTATTATATTGTTAATTACGTACTGCTATTACATGAATGCACTATTTTATCAATGAGTCATTGCCCACTAGACCTAAAAGAATACAATCTAGATCACATTTAGACCTATTAAATTTAGTTCTAGATCATGAAAACATATAATTTCAGAACTGTAATAATGTAATATATATAATAAAAAAATAAAAATTGAACTGTAAGTTGGATTCTATTAAGGTTTATTATGATATATATTGAACTGTAAATTAGGTTATATCTAATTTTAACTTAAATTTTATTGAAATGCAACTTGATATCTATTAAAATGCTATACAATTTATATAGTGTTTTTATATGTTTATCATTGTTTGTTTTATTTTATCATTGAGTTTCAAATTGAAATTTAGAAATTTTTGGTTGTTTCTACAAAAGTATTATATTTCCACTAATCTCATCCTTGATCCTCAATACAATATTGATATCTGAAGCCTTGGTCCTAACTTGAGTTTGACAAAATATGTTGAATCTGACACTTGTAGGAGATGTGGAAATGCGCTGGGTAGATACCTATTTTCCTTTCACTGAACCATCATATGAGCTGGAAATATATTTTGCAGGTACGGATTGTAACTTGTTATATTGTCAGTTTTGTATTCTAGTTGATTAAATTAGCCATTTGAATTTCTGGGTCTTTCATTACAAAACTATCACATTTTTCTCTTCAAGCTATAGATTTCTGCCCATTAGTTTTCTACTCTCCAAGAAGCATTTTGGTCAAAGATTGAATTTTAAGTACAATCATTTAGTGTGGAACAATTTCCAGTTTGTCATGTATGTACACAACAAACGGGTTAGCTTTCTTGTGCTGAAAGTTCTAAACCATAATTGTTCTTGATGACTGAATAATAGTAAGGTTTGCCAATGGGAAAAAATAGTTCATACGAGTTGCATATAATGCACGTGAAACATGCTCAAGAAATTCTGTATAATAAATGTAACTGTTTTGAAATGAATAAATTCTTTGCTTGCCTTTGATCTACAATTTGCATTTGCCATATTCCTTAAAGTTGACCTGAATACTGATTTTGGTATTTTGCTGTAAGTAGACTTGATAAGTATTCCAATTCTATCTCAAAATTTAATTAAATATTGTGCCACAAGTATAATATTTGGATCCTTTGGTAATGTTTCAGCAATTGGAAGTATTGAAGTTCAATATCTATTTGTCAAAGATATAGTATTTAAGGATTCAGTTGTGTATGTTTAGCATTTCAGCCACTTGAAGTATCTCTACTTTGAGCTCAGTTTTATTATCCAAAGTGAATATTCCAATGTAATTGTAGTTTTTGGTGGATAATAGAACGAAAATTCATCTAAGCTCTACTTTGGGTTTGTGTATTAGGATGTTCAAGGTCGATACATTTGCCATATTGCCCCTGCGTGGGAAAAAGTTGTCTTTGTGATTTCAATCCTTTGCCTTGCCCTTCCATGCTTTTTAATTATTTTATTTTAATTTTTTATTTGTATAGATAAAACTTTTTTTACAGTCTCGTTTTGAAAAATTTAGTTGTGTGCAGGAATTATCCTGAATATTGGGGAGGTTGAAATTTTGCAGATCTTGAGCAAGAATGATGTTCCCCCATCTGGATGTGCGGTTAATATTGTGAATGAAGACCTTTCCGTTTATTTACTACTTCAAATAGTACTTGATTCTGAAGTTGAACTTGAAAATGTATGGTTATAAGTATTGACCATGTATTATGTATTTTTGGACATGTAAAATGACATTTTATTTTATCAATGATAAAGTAAATATGTGAATGTGTATAAATTTTTGGTATGTGCAATACTTTTTTTTTGAAATGTATCTTATATATGAAGAATATTACAGGTAGATAAATGATATGAAAAATAAGATTAAAGGAATTTAATAGATTATTATAATATTTTTTATTTTTAAATATTTTTTGTGATGACGGCTATATAATCGTCATAAAGTATATTTTTTTGATTTTTAATGATTATTTGTGATGGTTATGTAGGCTGTTGTGATGGCTCAGCTGTCACAAATAACATGTTAAAAAAGTCGTAACAAATCTTTTGTCATAGGTTTTATTACCACGGTTTTTGACCATAACAATGGTTGATGATTTTTAAGTTATTTGTGACGATTTTGACTGTCACAAAAAGTTATTTTTCTTAGTGAAAAGTTTTTCATTTTTAGAATTTTTAAAAGCACAGGTCCTACTTGATTTTGTTTGGTGTGAAGTAGAAATTTTTTGTTGCAATTTGAAGATAAAGAGTGCGTTTATTTACAAGAATTCTTTCAAAAAGACTTAAGAAGCTAGACCTACATGAAATATAAGGTTAAGATCAATCTTAATTAGTTATAATTCTATGCCTCCTTTCAACCCTCTCATTTTATGGGAGTGTGTAGGGACAAGAGATTTTGGATAGAAATCCCATTATCATCAAGATACTTTTTGAACATATTGGAAGAGTATTCTTCTCCTCCATCACATTAAAAAACACAAATGTTAATTTGATTTTTACCTGAGATGAGGTTAGTACCAAGTGAATCTACTTTGTTATCCACAAATATAGTATAATATCTATAACATTCTTTGGATTCACTACAAGAAAATTGTCTTACTGTGACAGATGAAATTTTGCATCTGTCACTATAGATAGTCTATAGTAATGGATTTTTCCATTCGTCATTATAAGTATCTATCATCTATTACTATAAGGTATTTATAGTGACAGACTTTTAAATCTGTCACTATAAGTGTTCATCATTCGTTATTATATGTATTTTATAGTGATAAATTTTGAGTTTGTCATAAAAGAAAATTTAATCTGTCACTATAAATGACTTATAGTGACGAACTTTTTGATGTATTACTATAGGTATTAACATTCGGCCATCACTATATATAATAATTTAGTGATAGATTTTGTATTCGTCACAAAAGATAGTTAGATCTGTCAATATATATTTTTATTATTTTTGTTATATTATTTTTATATACTTTATTTTATTTTATTCTTTTTAAACCATTTAATTATTTTTATTATTTTTAAATACTTATTATTATATTTTAATATATTTTACTTAACTGGTGACATACTAATAAATAAAATAATAATAAACATATTTATTAAATAATAATATTATTAATTAAATTGAATAATATATATATATTATTATTAGTATAGACAGTGCTAAAAAATAATAAATATATTTATTAATATAATAATATTAGAATATAGATATATTTAATATTATTACCCATATTAATTGATATATTCTATTATTATTATTATTATTATTACCATTAACATACTTATTATAATATCTATTAATAGTGTATATGAACATTGTTGAAGTGGTAGTTGAGTTAGTTAAGGAATGCTATATGGGTAAAATGGTTGAGTTTGAATCTTTGCTTACGCAAAATATTAAGAGATTTGAATTATTGAAGGATTTGAAAAAAAGTGTAAATATTATTTATTATTAATATATAAAATTAAAAAAGTTTTTAATTTTCTTTTGAAGAAAATGTAACACATGTATACTATTGTAACAAAATATCTTTCACTAAATAGTAACAATAGTAACAAATTCACATCATCACAAATTTGTTTTATACATCACTAATTCTACCCATTTAGTGACGAATTCAAAATCCATCACTAAATCTACATGTCTGTCACTAATTTAATTTAGTGACACTTCTTACAATAATAAATAAAAATATTTTTTAGTAACAGACTTTAAGACCTTTGTTACTAAAGAGATTCCTATAATGATTCCATAAGTATACGGCTTCAAACATTACCATGATTTTTTGTAAAAGATTCAATAGCATAATTTTCAAAACAAGGAAAAGATAAGTAAGTTATTTTAGCAAGTTGACAAACATCACAAACATTTTCAACATTAACAAGGTCAACATCAATTAAAGACTAAAGATACTTAACATCACAGTGACCAAGTCTATAATATATGCCACAGTTTGACTCCATTAACATTAGATTTTCTAACATAAAAAAACATTCTTCAGTTTGTGACAAAAACCTTGTAGGTGCTCTCCTTGTGATACCTCCAGTTAATCATTAGAAAAGATTTTTTTACACTCATTTGATTATAATGAAAGATCTAAAAGTACACCAACAAATACTATCACTACAAAAAAAATAGAGAAAATGTGATTTTTCTTTCGCACATTAGGGAATTTTTTCACACAAAAAAGTTGATGTATTTTACTTATAATTTGTTTGATTTTATCGTTAAGAAGTTACTTATCAACCTTAACTAAATTCAACTTACCCAACAATACTTTTACGATTACGAAGTAAACATGAAAGAAGAAAATAGTGAAATGCCACAGCAAAAAAATGCCACCATATAAATAAACACTTGAAACAAGAAATTGTGACACAGTAGGTAACGAATTAATGAAATAAAAAAAATGTGTGTACCATGTTCAGGGTCGGCAATGCTGGAAAAGAAACATGTTGTCTTGATGATATTTTATGCTATCCTTAATGGAAGATAGCTTCTTGACTTGAAAACTGGAACAAAAACATGCTGTTCTTGATGATATTTTTACATCAAATTTCATGCGTGATTTTCGTAACTCATTGTGTATGATCTAATTAACATCAGAAACATGCTGTTTGTTTCAGACTTCATGTGGTTGTAGTGGTTCTGTTCTTATTATCTCTAGCATAGCACATCCAGCAAACAACAAGACTGCAGGAATCTGTGGCTTGGATTTCAGAAAATATTCATATTGCAGTAAAGACCCTTTTGGGCAACCTAGAGTTCATATTACACTTCTCCAGGTACCATGTAGCTTTGATTTTTTACAGTAATTTATCAAACATAAATAACTCTTTATAATAAAAAAATTTTAAAAAAGTTAAAACGTAAAAATATTATAATATTATAAAAAATATTATTTCCATTATAATAAATATTATTTCCGTTGTAAAAAAATATTGACATCCTAAATAATGTTCTTATTATAATAAAGAAGTGTTCATTTTTTATAATATTGTAATTGTTTTGTTGTAAAAAATGATAAAATGTTCTTAAAAAAATTTAAGACATTATAAAAAATGTTTTAAAGAAGTGTGTAATTTTTTGTAATATTGTAAAAAAAATATTAACATAGGGTAAAATAAGTCTATCATTTTGTATAATATTATAATAGTTGTTATAATATTGTAAAAAATATTTTTATTATAATAAAAAAATGTACACTTTTTCGTAACGTTGTAAAAAAGTCATTTGACATCTGAAAAGAGAAAAAAGTTTTTCACTTTTTGTAATCATTGACATCAAATAAAAGTTCTGGGACCTTTTTTTGGGATGTTTCAATGTAAAAAAATTATCATTGACGTTTTTTCAAAAAAAATCATTGGAACCGGGACATTTTTTCGGATGTTCCGATGTAAAAAACAATCATTTACGGAGAAAAAGGTTCTAATGGAATGGGAAAAAATTCGATGGAACATTTTTTTTCAGATGTTCCGGTGACACTTTTTTCGGATATTCCGATAGAAGAAACATTTTTTCGGATGTTCCGCTTGTGGTCCATATTTATGTCTCAACATTTATAAAACAACGCTTCGATGATAATTATTAAAATGAAAAAATTACACTGAAATATTTTCAATCTAACGATGCCAAAGAGATAGGACTAGATAATTCAATCTACATAATAATTCTTATAACGGTACAAAAGTGTCAAATTTGTTATTAACGTTAACAACATTTTTTATAATATTTTAAATATTTTTAAAGAACGTTTTATATTTTTTACAATAGAATAATTATAATGTTACAAAAAATGGTACACTTCTTTGTGAAAGGAAGGACATTGTAATAAAAAAATTTATATTTTCTAAAAAATGAGGGTCAACATTTTTTTAAAATTTTTTTATTTTTATTAATAGAAAATTTTAAATTTTTTTAAAATTTTTCATCTACATAAACTCTAAGTATGCATTTATTTATTTAGACATGCTCTTAACTCTAGTAAGGGGTTGAAGTAATTTTTGAAGCAACAAACAAACGTTATTTTTTTACTGCTCTTAATTAATTACTCCTTATTTTAAGCACAATTGCTCTTTTTATTTATATATATATATTTCATCACGGAGATCTGCTCTCTGATTGTTTCTCAAACTTGTAGTCGCTTGAAAGATTTCTTTTCACCAAAAAACTGCTATCGTTCCACAAAATTATACACTTTTGCATGATGTCAACATTTTTTACAATGTTAATATTTTTACAATAAAAAATTATATAATTTTTTATTATAATGAAAATAATATTTTTTATTTTAAATTTTTTTTAAAAAAAAATATAAAGAATTATTTATATTCAATAAATTACTATAGAGAGTCAAAACTGCATAATGTCCGGAACTCAACTCCAAATTACCGAATAGAGCTCTAGCTCTTGGAACAATACTATTATTTAGGAGTTGCATTTGTTTGTTAGAGTAATATTTTTTAGGAACATTTTGAAAGTTTCAATTTTACCTTTAAATGCTAGTTTTTTTTATAAATGTTATTAACAATATTTTAAGAATCTATTTTATTAAAAAAAAATTTAGGAATAAATAAAATTATTTGTAAAGTATTTAAGTGCAAATAAATACGTCAAAAAATATTGAAAATTGTGAAAGATAAAGAGGAAAAATCAAAAAATCAAAAAATTTAAAAAAAATAGAAAACAAAAATCTTGAAAATCACCTATGAAATCAATATACATTAAGAGTAATCATGTCCTTTAAACTTTGAGGAGTTGTAGACTATCTCCTTCGTGGGGTGAGAAATCAATACTATTGAAATTTACGTGACTTAAAAGTTACTCTTACTCTTACAAATCAAATTTAAAAGTACATTCTCTCTCTTCACCTAAAAAAACGTGTACACACAATCTCCCTTACTTTAAAACTCTACTTAAGTACGTATATTTTTAATCGTTGTGTTAAGTAATTTATGAATTTTAATTAATTGTTTATTGATTGAGAATATGATGATTAAAGTTTTTTAAGTACTTAATTAACATATACGTTAATTTATTATTTTAATATGTTGGAGTAAGTGATTGATAAATTATTTAAATCAATGACTTAAATTTTTGATAAAGTGATAAAATATTTGTATAATTTTGTATTTTATATTTTCAATTAATTGATTTAATTATTAAATCTATCTTCAATTTATTTGTGAAATATTCTTATAATTTGTAAAATTCTTAATGAAAATATTAGGGTGGATTTTATTTTTAATTAATTAATTTTGATTTAAAAAATATTTTCATTAAATATTAAGTCATAAATTTAAGTAAAATAAAGTATTTAACATTTTCATATCTTCATCGTTGTCACAAACATTTTTATTCATATATTAATTTGAGATTATCGAAACTATATCCTACAATCTTGCGAGCATATGTGGCAAAAACTTTTGAAGTATAGTTAATTAATTTGCAGAACTTCTATGAAAATAAAGAAGAGTGTTACGAAACTATCGTTTGAACCATAATTTTACCTTATATAAAAACGGAACTACTATCAATTAATTTAGATGGTTTTGATTTTCAATAAATTAATATTGATTTAAAAAGGATGTTGATTAAATATTAAGTCATAAATTTAAGTAAAATAAGCTATTTAAGATTTTTAAATATGTGATTTAATTTATTAAGATGAGGTATTTAACATTTTAACATTATTGAAAAATATTTGAAAAATAAAGGAATAGCTATACGGCATGCCCTTAACTTACGACTCGCAATGGAGTAATAGCCATAACTCTACGGTTCGTTGTAAAGTTATTACTTTATTTCTTTAAAATAAATAATGTCTTGTGAAAAATTTAAGTTTAGACGTGATGAGAAATCGGTATTTCAATATTAAAAGTCAGAAAAATTGAGAAACTAATGAACAGTATTTAAAGTTTTAACATGCACACATAATTTCTATTATGCACATATTGTAAATAGTGTTGAGGCTGCAGTGTGTGGAGACGGTCTTCCACCAGGGAGTAGGTGGAATCTAAGCCACAAGCTGACAGTAGTGTACAAGGTGTTAGGATGCGAAGAGTGAAGACTATAGTGTAGAAATGGATTTCTACCAAGGAGCAGACAGATTCCAGGTCACATGCTGGCAGCCGCATTCTGGACTTCAGACAATGAACTTACTTCGTTGTCAAACCCTTCACTCAACGAACCTCTATTTAATGAACATTCGTACAATGAAAGTCCATTAAATGAGCATTGGCTCTAAAGGATTTTGAGTAACTGTAGTTCCATTAGTTTATATTATATAAAATATTGATTTACAGAACTTCTTTGCAAATAAAGAAGAGATTTACTGAACTACCGTCAATTATGAGTGGTTTCGATTTTCAATTAATTAATATTGATTAAAAAAGATGTTGATTAAATGTTAAGTCATAAATTTAAGTAAAATAGATTTTTGAATACGTGATTTAATTTATTAAGATGAGGTATTTAACATTTTAACATTATTAAAATATCTAAAAAATAAAATTTTAACATTATTAAAATATCTGAAAAATAAAGGAATAACTATACGACATGTCGTAAAGTAAACATGTTTACTTTACTTTACAGCTCGTCGTCGAGTAATGGCCATAACTCCACGATTCGCTGTAAAGTTATTCCTTTATTTCTTTAAAATAAATAATGTCACGTGAAAAATTTAAGTTCGCATGAGATGAGAAATCAGTGTTTTAATGTTAAAAGTCCAAAAAATTAGGAAACTAATGAATAGTATTCAAAGTTTTAACAAGGGCAATTTTTTTAAGTCGACATGTGATTTAAATGTACAAAAGGTGGGGCTAGACAGTAAGCGAAGATTAGTAGATCGACAGGAGCATCACCCAGCTGATCATCTAGTTGCCGACTCTGTAGTCTGGTTGTCGGGTCGGTCCAATAGGATATCGGCTGGAGCCCAAGAGTGGTCAGAGTAGGCGTGTGGCGGAAGTAGGTCCTGACATCCGGTTGTGTCATTTTGGATGCCAACTGTCAATGAGAATGAGAGTTTTTCACAAAAGTCCATCAACAGTATTCAACATTTTAGTATTAAAAGTTCGACTATTTTGAGAAGTTAGCATTAAAAACTTAAAACTGCCCAAACAACAAAAACACGTGAAAAGTCATAATATTAATATAAAGTAAATTGGTTGGAATATTATATCTTTTATACTCAAATCCATATTTATCATACTTCTCCGTATTCCAAAAAAAAACTTAGTTTAGGATTAACTTAACACGTCATTTTTTCTATTTCGCTTTTAGCTTCTAAAATCACTTGTCATTATTATGCACAGATTTCAATTAACATTCATATAAATTTTTGGTTTGTTATTTTTAGTATAAAATGTTAAATATATTTGATAAATATTATTATACAAAATAGAAGTACGTAATAAAAAATAGAGATATAAAGTAATAATCTCAATATGCAAACGTGTTACTCAACGAATGTTCTAAAAATTGAAATAAAATAAGATATTTAAGATTTTCAAATACGTGATTTAATGTATTAAGATGACTTAATATTTTACTTTTTTATGACTAAATATTTAATCAACATCTTTATTAAGATAAATTAATATTTTTCCCTATTTTACTTAAATTTATGACTTAATATTTGAAGGATTGGTTGCCAGTCAGGCCCAATCATGGGTTTGGCATGTTGAGGGATTTAGTGTCCGATGTCTCGGTCAAGGGCCGGAATTTAGCCCATGGTGCGAGGCATTAGCGGAGTTTCCCTTTTCATTAGAGGAAAATCCACTATTTCGCTAAAACTTCGCTAAAATTGGAAAGTTAGCCTTAACTCTACGATGAAATTGGGAAGTTAGCATAAAGCCTCAAATGTGTTGGTTCAAGGGGGGAATGCAGAGACCGACAGCCAGGTACGTGTATCGGCCCGTGGACTAGCTGCCACATATTCGCTTGAAACCCGAATGTGTGAAGGATTGAGTGCAACAAAGATGGGTCCTCGTTGCAAAAGCAATTTGTCGACGAACCTTTGTTGCTGAAATGGGATAGACAACAGAGTTCTATTGTCACGAGAACTTCCTCCCGCCTAAGAGGGAGCCGAGGAACTAGCAGTCAAGGGCATGTACCAACTTGCGGGCTTGCTGTCGTGTGCTTACCCGGAACTCAAACTCAACTAAGTGAGGGGTGATAACGAGTTTTACCCTATGACTAGCTATAATACTATAAACTTTACTTTACATCCAGTCGTAACGTTACAAGCTTTACTCCAAGACCAGTCGTAACATTACAGGCGTTACATTCAGCCATAACATCACAAGCTTTACTCTACGGCCAACCGTAACATTATGAATCTTACTCTATGGCTGGCCTAAATAAAGAAATAGAAGTGCAAAAAATGACACTTCCGTCGAAAAACGCCAAGTGCTAGCGGAAGTTCCGCCTAAGTGACAATTTCCATTGAAGAGTGCTAAGTGCTAGCGGATTTCTATCCAATCAACAGAATTGTCGGCTGACCAGCACCACTAGACAAGTGTTAGGTTCACTGTTGATTGACTTGTTGGCTGGCAATCATGTCCTTGCATCGAATCCTTTGTGAAAGGACGAAAGGGACTCCCTCTTGCCTGAGGGAGAGTTGGGGAACCAACAACTGGGGACATATACCGACTTGCTAGTTAGCTACCGCGTATTTTATCTGGTAGTCAAATCAGTGTTAGGTATGAGGGTCAACAAAGAGTCAGGCAACAGAATAAGTTCATTGTCTGAAGTGAGATTACTAGTGTACATGCCTTTTTAGGTAAAGAGAAAGTATATTTTTAAATTTCACATGAAAGAAAGAGTGTTTTTAAAAAAATCAAATTTCACCCATCAATAATAAAATCGACAGCGACCTACAACTACACCTGTAGAGACTATCTACAAGTGCCTGTAGAGTCCACGTCCCTATATATATACATACATATCATCATAAAGATCTGCTCTCTAATCGTTCCTCAAACTTGTAACTGCTTGAAGGGTTATTTTTCACCGAAAGACTTTGCTATCGTTTCTCTACACAATTTTAGAATATTTAAATATTTTTAAAAAAATACAAAAAAGGCATTCTCAATTATTTTAGAATATTTAAATAAATTTTTTTAATAAAATAAATATTTATTTAAATATAAACTCATAAAATCGAAGGTCAGTAAATATTTCAATGCATTTTTATAAAATTTTTATAAAATCAAAAAAGGCATTCAATGCATATTTCAATAGACTCTTAAAAAATCTGTTGTAAAATGAGAATTTTAAAAAAATTACAGCTAAACATAACTCTTAAATTTACGTTCTTTCTTTTAAGCGTTGTTTTTTTTATAACAACTAATATCTCGCTGGGAGAACTAGAAACTATACTTTAAAACTAAAACAAACATATCTTAGGAAATTTGAAAAAAAAATTATATTTTATATTTTATAAATTTTCGTTAAACGCAGACTCTCTTTTAAATCATATTTTTACGAATAAATAATGTAATTAATATTAAAATTAAAATACTGATAAATTAAAGTTCTTTTTATTTTTATGTTTTTTACGGTACATCTTCGTTTTTCATCGTACGTTAGAACATTTTACATTAATATTTATCTAATAATTTTAATATTTTCTATTAAAAAATTATATTAAAATATTTATAACTTCTTAAAAACGTAAATTCCACTTTACAAATCGTAAAGAAACACATGTTACACACCCCTTGAAAAGTCAAAACAAAACGAACGAAAAAGACGAGATCATTCACATCACATCCGTCTGTCTTCCAGGCACCTGGCCCCGCAGCCGTCTCCAGGAGAGGGCAACGGAACCCATCGCCGCCGCCGCTGCCGTCGTTCTGCTCTGCGGCGGCTTGCTGCACCAGTGCCCCCTCCGCCGACGACGGAGAGCATCACTCCTTTCTCCTCCAGCCTGCATTCGTGCGGCGGTGACCACCCCGCAACCACTCCGTCTCGTCCGATGTCTCCCTCCTCTTCTTCTTCCCTCCTCGCCCCCGCCTATAGCTTCTCACTCCAGTCTTCCCTGACCGCTTCCTCCGCCGCAGCACTGGCCGTCTCCGGCGCCTCCACGCCTCTCCTCTGCGTGGCGTCCGAGCTGGACATCATCCTCTACGAAGTCACCGATCTCCGCCCCATTGCCTGCACCGCCCTACGTCCCGATTGCGGTTCTGTCAAGTCCGTCAAGTTCTCGACGGATGGCGCGCACGTCTTCACCGCCCACCAGGACTGCGGTATACGGGTCTGGTCGACGTCCTTCTCCACCGCCGATGGGAACCGCCGGCTGACCCTCGTCGCGAGGCTCCCCACCTTCTCCGATTGTCTCCGACGCTTCGCATTCCCAAAGTTAGTACTGATCGAATTCTTGGTCGCAGCTCGATTTGGTTGTGATCGAACCGAGACTTCAGATTCCATCATCTCTCTGTTTATGATTAGCGGCATCACTGGTTAGATTTTCACAGAATCAAAGCTCTTCTGTGATATAAAAACCTGCAAAATCTCGATCTCGTCGACAACTTTCTTCAGAATCTCTACTTTTACAGAGCAGTTTCGATCTGCGCGATGACTTGAGTTTTTTGCTCTTCGATTCTGCGGTCTTTGAACTTTTTTACCGTGTATTTTTATTTTTTACTGTATATATAGTAAATTAGAGTAATATTTATCAAATAATTTTAATATTTAATATTTAAAAAATTATGTTAAAATATTTATATGGATGAACTTCAACTCAACACACAAATAAACAACCTCTCTTTTCTTTTTCTTTCTTTTGGACGCTCTTGGAATTTTTATACGTTTGGCTTTTGCAACGTCAGGAACTACATTCGGATCCGCCGGCACAGGCGGACGTTGTGGATCAAGCATGCGGACGCCGTCGCCTCCCTCGCCACCGACGATGGCTTCCTCTACTCCGCCTCGTGGGACAAGACGTTCAAGGTGTGGCACGTGGCCTCCAGCTTCCGTTGCCTCGCATCGATACCTGCCCACGACGACGCCGTCAATGCCGTCGTCGTCGCGCCGGATGGCGTTTTATACACCGCCTCCGCTGACTCCCTGATCAAGGCCTGGACGACACCCGCACCGCCACCGCATTGCAGGAAGAAGAAGAAGAAGAGGAGGAAGAAGTTCGAGCGGGTTGCGACGCTGGAGAAGCACGCGTCGGCGGTGAACGCGCTGGCGTTGAGCTCCGACGGGTCGGTGCTGTACTCGGGGGGATGTGACGGGTCGATTGTCGTGTGGGAGGGTGGCAACGTCGAGACCATGTGCGCCACCGCCGTGTTGCGCGGCCACGAGAAGAGCGTCATGTGCTTGGCGACGGCTGACGATCTCGTGATCAGCGGGTCGACCGACGGCACGGTGAGGATCTGGCACAGAGGGCAGGATTGTTCATGTGTCGCCGTTCTAATGGGCCACCAGAAAGGCGTTAGGTCGGTGGTTGCGTGCCGCGCCGACCCCAACGCCGGCGGCGATTACAAGGTCTGCAGCGGA
>JAMKPZ010004500.1:0-26716 GCA_024699675.1 Amphibolis antarctica
TTTATAAATATTTAATTAATTTATTATATACCACTGTGATATATAAACAAAATTGAAAAATTTTACAAGGTAACCACTTATATTTAAATATATCATAATATTTATATTTTATAATTTAAATTAATATTTCAGGTATATATATATATTTAAAATTTCTCAATAATAAAATTATATTTAAAACAGATATATATATTTAATAATATTTATTTTAAATATAAACTTTAAAATTAATTTATGTAAATTTTTTTAAAATTAATTTATTTAGCCCCTAAAGTAATATTCTGATGGTTAGTTAAAAGACTTTTCTAAAACTTAAAAGTCTTACATTCAAATCTCTACTTGGATAATTATTAAAAAAAATTACTAAAGTGATAAATTGGTGATTATGGAAATTTTTTTAGACTTTAAAATTTCATGTTTGAATTTTCACCTAGATATAGGTATCTTGTAAATTCATAACAGTGCCTTTTAACTTTTATATTATCTGTCAAAAAATTCTCAACTTGGATAAATATTATTTAAAGAAAAAATATTAATTTATTAATTTTTTCGACGATTTCGGATAAGAGGATTGGACTGGTTCCGGTTCTTTCCACCGTCGATTAGTCAAATGCCGGGGCGAAAAGTCGTCCAGCCGCCTTCGACGAGGTCGTTTCATGTACTGCAAGCTACCGACGTTACGCGCCTCTCCTTCATCTTCCGTCGACGACGCTCTCGCTTCACCACGGCCGCTGGTTTCTCTCTTACCCATCTACTTCTTCAACCTCGGTCTGGATCGCCGTCAGCTCCGATCCGTACGCCGGAGGCGCTTCCTACGCAAAAGACGAAACGGAACATTTTACTTTTCCACTCCATGGACTGTCACGTTAAACAGTTTTAAAAAAAATTATAATATTATAAAAAATATTATCATTACACACTCTACCGACACTGTATAAATGTAGACAATAGAATTTTAAAGTTTAATGTTGAGAAGTTCTAAAAAATTTTAAAGATGTAAAAAATATTATAACGTTGTTATTGTTGTAATAAAGAAATATGTAAATTAATAAAGTTGTTGACATTGAAGGCCGGATAGGGAAAATATGGTCTACATTTTTAATATTGTAAATATTATTGTAACGTAAAAAAGAGAAAAACTTCTTACCAAATGTTGTAAAAAATATTATTATATTATAAAAATATTATTATGTCGTAAACAAATCAACGATTATTTCTAACTTCGTAAAAAAAACACTAATCAATTTTTTTTACACAAAAATAACAATGCACACCCTTATATACACTAATCGTTCACTTTCTCTTATTCTTAATCTTTAAAAGTACTCTTATTTTTACAATTATATTCACATTTTCTAATTCACTACTTTTATTATCAAAATCACGTATCTTCTTTTCTTATTTTAAAATCGTTCACCTAAAAATCATTTCTCCCCGATCAGAAGTAAAATTGGTGAACATTATATTCTTATTTTTTAGATTTAGTTTTATAAAAAATTTGTGCACACCGAATAATAGTTGCTAACAAAAAATTGATATCTTTTCATCGAAATAAAGTCTAAAGTGATTGAAGTTTATATAATAATAACATTAAGAGTTTATGTGTAATTAAAATTAAAGTTAAACTAAACAAGGCATATGACAACTGGGTTCATGTAAAGAATATTTATTCAGCTTATCATGTATAGTCAAACAGGTGATTAATGACAATTACTTTTGATCAGTTGGTGATTAGATCGATGTTAATATATATACTGCATGCGGTAGTGATTTTACTTGAATTTAAATTTATGGTGAAGTATATATACCACTTAATCGTTAATACAGAATAGATGACTGACTGGAACATTAAATTAAAGTAGAAACAAAAGAAAAAGTTACACCATACATTACTTATCTTGACGTTAACGCTAGAAACAAAGATTTCTTCTTTTGTGCAGAAAAATCCATTTCAACGTTATTTATGGATGAGCCGCGGTTTTTGACAAAAGCAAATGACAAGTATATCAATCATTTATTTAGAAAGATATCAGATTTATGGAGCTACAAATTCTTTTTTATTCTTCGTCAAAATGACAAGTACAACTTTTTATTTCACCGTAAGAAAATTGATATTTAGTAATAAATATTTTGACACTAAAGGTCTTAAAATTTGTCATTAAAAGTCATTCTCATCTAGAGACATTACTAAATCAAATTAGTAACAGACATATAGGTTTAGTGACAAATTTCAATTAAGTAAATATGTTTATTATTTATTAATATGTCATCAATTAAGTAAAATATATTAAAATATAATAATAATGTATTTAAAAATAATAAATAATTAAATGGTTTTAAAAGAATAAAATAAAATAAAATAAAGTATATAAAAATAATATAACGAAAATAATAAAAATATATATTGATGGATCTAACTCTCTTTTTATAACGAACACAAAATTTGTTACTAAATTATTACATATAATGACACTTATTGTAACGAATCAAACTTTTTTTATTGTAACGAATACAAAATCTGTTATTATAAAAGTATACTTATAATGATGAATTGAAAAATTTATCATTATAAATCATTTATAGTGATAGATTAAATCTTCTTTTATAATAAATTTAAGATATGTTACTATAAAATACAGTAACCAGACCATAGATACTTATAATAATGAATAGAAAAATCTCGTTTGAAATTATGTCGTACAAGAATATCAATGATTTACTTTACACGTACAAATATTTTATTTGATTTTTGACGTGTCCTCATCTTTTCTTCTTCTTTTTCTCCTATCCGTCCATTTGATTTACTTTAAAATATTTTATTTTATTCATAATCATTGTTACATTGTAATAAATAATTTTGATATTTTATTACAATATGTATTAAAAAAAAATTGCATGTTAAATAGTTGTAATAAAAAGGACTTATATTTGTTTTTGATATTTTCTTACTTTCTTTTAACAGCAAGCATATCAATAATATTCAATTAAAAATATATTTTTTGATATTTTCTTATTTTCTTTCGGCAACAAACATTTCAACGGTACTTGAATAAAAACAAGTTGCATTTTATTTTGATATTTTATTTTTTCTATTATAGTAAAGCAATAATTATTACACACTAAAGATTTTTATTTTATAACCTGTTTGGTAATGTATACCATGCAAAACTATGTTACACAGTAAATAGAGTTTCAAAAGGCACAAACAAATAATACTAGAAATTACATGTCTAGGAATTTAAAGAGAAAAATAAAGAGGTTTAGGTAAGATTAAAGTATTAATAGTGATATGTATATTAATTAATGTTAGTAATCACAACATGGAGAAGCACATGTATGAGATTGTAAGTAGCATGGATCATGGGACCTACCATAATAAGAAATATCCATTGAGATGAGGACATCCAAATGGGCATTGCCGAAGCATTCGTACAATCATTGACTAAGTAGAGTCGGACTTTTGTGAATTTTGTTGTTACAGTGATATCTTATATGTAGTATAGTAGATTGATTTTGATATTATATATATTTAATTTTTCAATAATTATCATTATCGTTATTCAGATACATGATCTTATATAGATGGATGTAGGGTTTGGAAATCACACACCACCAGCAGCACGCCGTTGCATGTTGTCTAATAAACTATCATACACTTCATTAAACATCATTAATTAGACTCCCTGTAAAGTGTGCATCGGATTATTAATTAATGTATTCCCCCTTCATGGCCTGCATATATTGTAGAGGAGATCTAGATTAGGTATTAATTATGGACCATATATATCTAGTAATTAATTAAGCATATGTATATATGTGTGTGTGTGTGTGTGTAAGGACCATATATATATGATGTGAACAGATGAAAATACAGTTAAGGGTTTAGAATGTATGCTTTCTCCATCATATGTAATATGACATGTAGTCATTAATTAATTAATGAAGAAAGTAATAATAATATCACAAGTGGGATGCTCTTGTCACTATCTCTTCTTAATTAGTAGAAATTTTAGGGATAAGAAGGCCGCCTGCATCCGTTGCTTATAATTTGGGTGTGAACTTGATCAGTTTGTATGACCAGTCAAAGTAATTAATTGATCACAATTAAACATACTGCTTACTGAATTGGTTCGCAGATTAGAAATAATTCTAACATATAATTAACTCATTTTAATGTGAATCTGCTACATAATTAAAATATATAATTGATACAGCTAGTCTTGCTATTTAATTTGCTCTGGCCACTGTAGGAAAACAGGTAATTGATTCAGATATAGGTAATTAAAAACACTATTATTGTCATGAAATTAATTAGAGTTTCACTCATACAATTAAGTAAATAAATAAATGTTTTTGAACTGTAATCCAAGTTCAAGCACACCCATTATCAAGATAATTAAAAAGCTTGGTCACGAGCCTCTGTCTGAAAATCACAGCTCAATTCAAGGGATGAAAACCAACACCTTCTTCTTGAAAAGATGGAAATTTGTTACTTGGTAAAAATAAAGCTCAATGAGTTTCTAATCGACAAAATTTCAGCTCAAACAAAATTTTTTTTATCCCTCGAATTGAACTTCACCGAAATATGCATGTTGTAGAACTATAGTAACGTGATCTATTTGAAGTCTCGATCTATTGAAACTACTCCTATGTTATTTTGATCTTTGATCCAACCCTTGAAATTGAAAATCAACGAGGATGCAATAGCAAAACATGAAAAAAGAAAACTGCTGCCGTCCTCTTTCTTGCAAAAGTGATGATGTGATATTCTTCTTTTTTTCTCACTTCTTCAACAAATCTTATCAGTGTTAAGTGGGTATTTTGTGTATCAGTCACTACAAAATAAAAATATTAAGTAAACTTTTATGTCAAGGGAAACCCAACATATTAATAATTAATTAATTACTAATTTTACCATTCAGGCTTTGCAAGGGAGTTGAATTCTATAAATTATGGGTTTGGAGTAAAGAGCAGTGGTGACATGTGAGCACTTCCCATCCCAGCAGGGAGACCCATTGTTTTCCTTTTTCCAATGGCCTAATTTGTATATAGTCTATTCGTTGATATTCTACCGCTTAATTTACATAGTTCAAGACTTTGTTTGTTGTTTACTAGATGTATATGTTAGTATAGTTTACCAAAGTTTATTTCAAAATCATTTGGTAGTAAGAAAAAAGAACTAACGTTATAAAGATTTAACTTTATTTGATAATAAGGTATTTTAACTTTAACAACTCTGAAGAACTAAAGTTAAAGATGGTAAAACAAATAAATTTAAGTTACATAGTAAATTGAAAGATAGAAATATGCATATAAAAGTTTATTTAGTGACGATGATACATGACAATTAATAGAAAACTAACTTTACAATAATGATCTTATTATCAAACAAAGTCTAAGTGCAACTACATCTCAATTGGTGTGAGACTTTCAAATATAGTTAAATCCTCTTTTACATCTATGATCTTTCTTTTTAGGGGAGTTTGTGTTTTTAAAAAGTACGAGAAATAATAAAAAATAATAATAAAATTTACTTATTATTTCTCACTGTTTCCTTTACTTAATTTTCAAAGATACAAATACTCTTTTAATGTACAAATATTTTACAAACTACGTACTTGAACTAGGCTTTAATAACACATTAAAGTTTATCCTAAAATCAATTAGTAACAATAGAATTTAGCAAAATATTATAAAGTCCTAGGTTCAACTACACTTCTATCAATGTAAAACTTTTATAACTTAACATGAGTTGACGGAAGTCTTTCCATGGATTGATCTAATACCATGTACGATAGAATTCTAATACCATATGCATGATAGAATAGGAAAATTCATCTTGAAGGTTAAGACTTTGATATGTTGTTGAGTTTCGCAGAAAATTCATCAACTATACTGTTTGCTCTTTCCCATCTCTTGAAAAAGCACAGATCTATACATAAAGGGCATACAATATATCAATTAAGAGCTATGGTGCAAGAATGGTGATGATATTTTGACTTGCTATTTTTCATCATTTTTAAATACACAAATTCCTTTTAAATCTTCTCAGTGATGAAAAATAATACAAAAATACGGAACAAATTTAATTTCGAATCACAATGCGTAATTTATCGTGTAAAATAATCTCTTTGATACGAGTAAAAAACATGAGATCCATCAATTTACCTTAAATCTTTCGTTATAATAAAAAGAAGCTAGGATACCAATTAATGAACCTTTCTTAATATTCAATTATAGAAATCACATGTACATTCACTGATTTCACGATCAATCTCATGGTACAATGACAAACAACGAAAGGTACATAGAAAGATTACCAATCTTACCTTCCATGTTTCAGAAAATTCTACTTTTTTTTTTGGTTTCTCATCTCTCAAAACTCCTATTGTTCGTTGCTACCTTCTAATTTCTCTGGAAACTCCTTGAGCGATCTTTTGTTTTCTACTACTTTTGTGTGATTTTTACTTACCGGTATGCAAATCTAATACAAACAAACCTTCCAGTATTATAAGTACGCATAGGCAGAATTGCAACAAATTAAGTTAACCTCTGAAATTTCTTTTAAATCTGGCGAACTCTACTTTGTTTAAACCTTTGGATTAAATCATTCAAAATGACGAGCGATAAATGTACGTTTGAGGAGAACTCGAACTATTTTTCTAAAATAGTTGAATAGAATTGAAATTAGAGTTAGTTTAATGAACGAAGTTGAAACTAAATAGTAATTAGAATGATAGAAATTTATATATTAAAATCTATATAACAATAATGACATTAGAAGTACGATAATTTTAAAAGTTAACTAGAATTAACTTCAAATGAAGCCTAAGTCAAACAAATTGGTATAATTTCATCTTAATCTAATCATAAACAATCCTTTGATCAAGAGCAGCCGTCACTGCTCTCACTCTCACTCTGACATTTGTTTTGTTTTTCTTTTACCACACAAGTGATGATTTAATAAAATTTATATTAAAATACCAACATAGTGATTATTCTTATTGAAATGGAATTAATAAATAAGAAACAATCACAAGCACAGATCCGCATTTTCCTGCGTGAAAAGTATGCACACTTCATCCCACTTGATCCAAGACCACAAGAGTTGTGAGGAGAATGAAAGCCCCGGCAACGCTTTCATGGAGAGAAGATTTCCAAAGCCCTGTCGGGGAAATGTTTTTTTAATCTATTTATGAATTTTTATATATTATTATTATTATATAAATTCTTATACATAAATTTTTATCTTATAATTTATCGTGTATCTCACAATTGTTTGATTGATTTACCGTATATCATTGTCATGTACAATACATATAGTTAAATAAATTTACTACAGACACAGGCAAAGTTTTTTTATTTATTTATTTTTTAAATACATGCATTGCTTATACACGTTACATGACGTTTACCAACCCTATTTGTTTATGGATAACTATTACGTATCTTCGTTGTTTATTATACATCACGATATTTTATAGTAATATTTATCAAATAATTTTAATATTTTATATTAAAATTATAAATCATATGTTTTTTAAAATAACATGAATCTCAACTTCCACCGCTTAAACAAACACACCTTTAAGAGACATTTTTTCCTCACGTGAGTTATTAGAATTCTATCTCGGAAAGTTTTGTGCCAACGAAATTAGAAAGAATTGAGTTGGAAGGAATTTAATTTCGTCTAATTGAAATATTTGTATAAATATTTTCTAATAAAATTCAATTCTTTCACGAAATTGGACAAAATTCATTTAAAAGGAAATTTTAAAATTCAATTCTAACATTCTCTTAATTCTATTTAGTGGAATCTATTTATCCTCTCCCATGATATATTTCGTAGTTCTTGCATATCTCAAAAAATTTATTTTATAAATAATTAAATTTTAAAATATATTAATTTTTATTTTATTTTTTAAATAAAAAATAAATTTAATTCTATTCAATTTCTTTACACGTACAAATACTAAAATTTCAATTCTACGAGATGTACAAATACTTTTATACTGAATTTAATTTTAATTAAAAAGTAAATTATTAATAATTCAATTTCTTTTAATTCTACAAACGAACTCTTAAAATAAATTGATAGCAAAAAATAAAAATACTATGACTGTATTTATTTATTTCTTCAGCCTTCATTTCTATTTGCAGTTTAGCTTTCATTACTGTAGCAAACTGTTGATAAAAACTCTATTAAGGAGTTACTTTTTTTTCTTCAACTCTTGTCTGTCACTCCTAACTCTACAGGTATATAAAAAGACGATTTTGCCATTGTTGAATATAAATATTTATATTTGTTATTTTTATTTTAAAAATAAAATTTAACTGCAATCAATTTGAAAATTGTAGATTGTTGACGTCTACGAAAATGATGTCTCATTTACTAAAAAAATGCATATTGTTAATGTATATGAAATTAATGCCTCGTTTGAAAATAATTTTCAGATAATATAATATATGTCACATACAATTGAAAAATGAATGACACACTTATAATTATTAATAACATAATTAGTAATTCAATGCAATTTTTAAAGATATACGTAGAAATTAAAATTAAAAAATTCAAATTGCAAACAAATACATGTCACATATTCGAAACTCATTTGTTATATATCTCCTTGAAGCTTCAACTCTACAACTCCCCTTCGTGAGAATTGGAACTGACAAGCAAATAGTTTTAGATTCACATGTCAAAAACTTTTGATGTGAGTTAATTCTCGTTCTTTTTTTCTCTTCCGCACTTTAGAAGTAAAAAAAAAAGACTTTTAGGTGAATAATTTTAAAATAAAAAGAAAGAGAAAAGTAATTTTGATAATAGAAAAAATAAATTGAGAAATATGAATATCATCGTAAAACTAGGAATACTTCTGAAAATTGAGAGTAGGAAAAAAAAAAAAAGGCCTAAGCCTTTGTTCAAGGTTAGTTCTTGTTAATTCTAAAAGTTAGATAAAATTGAAATTGAAACTAATTTCATAAATAGAATTAAAACTATATAATAATTAAAATAGTAGAAGTTTATATATTAAAATTTATACAATACTAATAATGTTAAAAGTAAGTCGATTAAAGTCAACCTCAAATATGACCTAAATATTCCAAAACTCTCCTACACTTGTGAGTGGTGTGTGCGTTCTTTTAGCCACAAGTATTTTTCAAACCATAGAATGTGGTAGACAATGGATGATCAAACTACCCATCTTAAAACCATTTCTTGTACCTTTCAACCATTAAGATACACAATTTTTGTTAAATAAAATACTCATGCATTTTAAAAATTAAGATTTTTGAATACCTGGGATTTATAATAAGTGGCAATGAAGAAAATATTTAAGTGATTTAGTAATTTTTTAGAAGGTCAACGAATGTATTAGTTAATAGAAAAGAATTTATTAATGTAGAAAAAATTAACTAAAGTAGAGGATAACATAATTCCCTTTGACTCTATTTTGAGGGCAGAAAACTGAATCAAATCTGAATAAAAGCATTACCATCATCAAGAAAAGAGGACTTAGATTCCAAAAAAATATGTCTGATATGAAAAATTCATTGAATGCCGAGTGGTTATTGTTAACCAGCAACAGTGGAATATAAATCACATTATAAGATAATGTAGCATGTTTAAATCTGATGCTTGGCATGAATGTGAAAGGTACCAGCCGAATTGCTGAAATGAATTCACATTACCTTTACAGCCTTCAGAATGAAACAATAGCATGTGGTGCCAAACAAGGCTTATATAGAGCATAGAAGCCATCAATGGTATTCTCTGTAATACAAGCTATTAAGTTGCCAAAATCAAATCAAATGATCCCCTGGATTCAACAGTTTGTGCACTTGCATTACAGAATAATCTAACCGCATCAGACCAGAATTGGGATCACATGGTCCGGACAATCTGCCTGCCCCCTCCAATATCAGTGGATCAAACAAAAACCCAGTTCTAGTACGGCTTGTGCAATGAAACAGCACCAGAATAAAGACTACCATCTCTGCTTGGATTGAAATACATCATACTGTCATTGCAACATACTACCACAAGATTTCCTTGCTGCCACGTGACATTCCAAGAATGATGGTCAAGTACCTCTGAAAATATAGAAGATAACAGTTTGCAAATATTTGAATCAATGGCAGCAGCAAAACTCTTCTGTCTTGCTGAATATCAATCAACAATCACCCTATTGTTGGCAGATGAGGAAGATACTATAGAATAAGGTTCATGAAGAGAATGGTCGCCAGTGTTGCTGTAGGATTGTTTAGTTATGGCCTACTACTAGCAAGAGTTTGTGTGCCACCGTAATTAGTTGATTCTTTCAGCTGATTTGTCCGAATCTTTACACGTTTCCCATTGATATAGCGGTATTCCCATCGTGGTGGTGGATATTTATTTGACAGCTTCTGGTACTTGTCGGTCATCCCTAGCTTTTGAAAGACATCTCCAACCATGTGCACAGTTTTTATATCTGGTCTGATGCCAAGCTCTTCCATATCAGCAAATACCTGAAGAAATTAAAAAAAATAGTTAATGCCCCAGACAATGAATTCATTGTATTGCTTCTTGAGGCTCTTTCAACAATCATCAGTGATACATTTTATGCATCAATCAAAAAGATGTTCATGTTCATGTTCCCCAAAGAACATACTTGTCAGGTGGCACCAGTATAGCATATTACCCAAATGCAATATCATGTTCATGTTGTAAAGAAATAAAAATTTAGCCTCTACCCAAAGATGAATATATTCCAACATAAATGACATACCTAATTAAGAAATAGATATACACAAGTGACATAGATGGAAAAAAGTAGTGAGAAACTATGCAAGTGGTGAGAATTTTGAAACCATCACCTACAAATGCAAGCAACATGTGAAAAAAATGTACATGTGATAAGCCATCATACAAGAGAGACCTGAGCAGGATAATAGCTTATAGATCTAAACATGAAGTAAGATGTTGTAATTACATCATCTGGGAAAAGATCTCACGAGGATTACATACATCAAACATCTTTTCATGCATGGAGTTCTTATAGTAGATTGATATTATTTTGGTATAAAAAATCCGTGGCAGGCTCTCCAAATTTTCTGAAAAAATCTTCATCCAAAGCTCCTCTGCTTCTTCAATTCTTCCATCCTCTGCTAAAGCATTCAACAATGTGTAGTAAGTTCCCATGGTTTTCCCCTGACCTTTGCTTAGCATCCATTTTGCCACCTGTGATTCCACTAAGGTAAGAAGTTAAGAACAAGCCATGAACCATGATACAGCTGAGAGAAAGGATATGATTTGCAAGTGACTTGAACTTGTAGTTGTTTAGAAATGTTATTTGAATACCTGGATTATTCTTTTCCAATCCTTCTGAAACTCTAAGGTCTTCAAAGCTTTCTTAACAACAATTAAAGGGAATTCTAGCTCCCAAGCAATGAAGGAATCAAGACCTCCATAGACTTCCTCTTTGACATTTGATAGACCCTTAACCTACAGAAATGGAGTGACTCATCAACAAAGGTCAATCATGGAGATAGGAAAAGGAAAATAGCATGAAAAATTGAGGAAACAATACTTGAATACAAAATAATGTTAATTCTTGAAAAATATCATTGCCAACACAATATAGACAAGTGATACCAAATTTTACACCTACAAGTTAACTGAAGATGTGATGTATTATAATATAATTTTCAAATCGAATTTGACAATTTTTGGCACATGTTTTTTAGACTAGTGTTTGTTGAATGAAAATAATGTTTGCCATATGTGAATTTTGAAATCACCAGGTTATTACACATGACTTGAAAGTAACATGTACCGAATACTAGAAAACCATCATTGCGCACATTTATACAAAAAGGTTCTTTATACTATCATAAAAAATTGAAATAGGCAATTAAATGTAACTTAAACTGGAATTTACCTCCCCTAGATATATTTGGGACATATTGACTTTAGCATATTCATCTGAAATTAACCTCACCTAACTTTATTTATTATATATGCCTTAACACATTTTACCAAGAATTTACCTCACCTGATGGGAATATGGGACTTGATATATGATTAAACTCAAAAGGAAAGAAAGCACAAACCACTAAATAATCAACCATGCTCTACAACAACAGCTGTTGTTTCCCCTTAACTTTATCATATAGGTGGCAACTGGCAACATGATCCCTTCTTTCTGCTGGCTTCTACACAGGGGTGCTTCTTCTGTTAATTCATACACAAGTTCTTACCATTTCTAACCAGCTAGTTAAACATTAACGTACTTCTCTTTTTTAACCAATAAAATTGCTTTCCTAAAATGTTCAAAGTAAAAGGAAAAAAACACCTTATCAAGGAAGCAAGAAGATAAAGTCAAGCAATAAAGCAATAAAAGGGAAGACAAAACAAAACACATCACAATCAGAGAAAAACACAAGCCACTCCTACCAAAAGCATCACACAAAAATAAAGAGAGGATTCCAAAAACTCTCTAAAATCTGCTCTTTTTCATAAACCACCTTTCACCCTTTCAGATGTGAGAGTTTGAACCGAATTTCACACAACAATTTGAGTTATTTTAACATCCATAATCAACATTCCCACCCTATCAACTGTTGAAGTAGGGTGTTTTGATCAAACTAACACTCAAGAAAGTGGGGTTTCAATTTGGTCGGTTTGTTCTGTGGTGATCTAAAACCTGTTTGGTGAATTCTCACCATACTCCACATCTTTTAAAATACCAATGGGTGTTTACACCTTGGATTATTCAAAGAATTCAAGGTGAAAAGAGGTGATCAGCAAAGAAAACATACAATTTGACAATAGATAGAATTACTTAGAGTAAAAGAATTCATGTGGTCAATCTCACATAGTGGAATTATAGTTTGAATTGTTGTTGTGTAGCATATAAATTATACATGACATGATACTATCACAAGTTCACAACAACAAATGCATAAAAATTACCAAAATAATTACCCTATATTATTTTAGTAACATGTAACTAAAAAATATATATCCTATCAAATCCACGTTATGCACTTAATGAGCTAGTGTTCTATCCAAAGTGAATTTCAATTGTTTTATTACTAAAAATACCTTAAACATGTCACATGGTGTGTCCCAAAAGAATCATACAGAACCGTAGCCATGTCATATCTCATATGTGTTGAGTGTAGGTGTGGGCGTAGTGTATGTTTAGAAGAATCTGTGCCTCCTAGGTGATCATATCATGCACAAATATGTGAGTACCTAAACAACATATCATATTAATTGATCAAGTTGCACAATTTGTTTTGTGAAAGCCCACAAAATTTGTTGATTGTGTTTCACCAACTCATCCAATTAGGCCAGTTAAAAAAAATCAAATATAATGCAAAAAGAAGGAAATTATATATGACGATTTCCAATTAGTACGAAAGTTTCAAGAAAAGAATAGATGATTAAGATGCCACTAAGCCACAAGTAAAACTGCACCTGAGAGTGCCCAAGCCTCAATGATCAGACTGATGTATGCTTTAAAAAACCAAACAAATGCCTCCATTCATAGGCCCATTGGATTGATAATATGATTTTTACATGATTAAAAAAAGAAAAACCCAGTAAATGAAACTCAAACCAATTTGCTACCTACAGAGGGCCTAAGCATATGCAACTTTATGTCCACAAGTGAAGAAACTGTTTGCTATCATTATTAACTTCATTAAATATACAAACACATCACAATGGCTTAAGGAGACATTATGTTAATGGTCATATATACATGGAATTAAACATTGACGTATGTGGGCGAAATTTCAATGATATATATTGATTTTTTGATTTGTCTAAAAAACATTGAAAATGATGTCGACATGGTAATTTATTGATAAAAGGTGATTTTCTCGATCATATTTCCACCAACATAATTCCAACAATCAAATTTTACCTATACATATCCATTTTTCAACTTACTAAAGTCCCATATGTAATCAAAGTTCAATATGTTGCATATATAAGTATAGCATTCTGGAATGAATTGATAGCATGAAGAAGAAAATGTGCATCATAAAGTTCAATGAGCCTAAAGGGTTGTATTGAGATGGTGCTTATGTTGGCTCATGGTTTGGGTGGGCTTGGTAATGTTTTACAACACCAAACGAAATGTTTGTTTACATGTAACTGAAAGAAATCAACAACACCTAGTGTTTTAGGTCTCATAACATATTTCCATGGACAATTCCCAATTTCATATAAATTATTGATCTTCATTTCTCGAGAGTTTTTTTTTTTTTGATAGCGGATAAGTTAAAACCAAGGTAGCCTGAAGGAAAGACAGAAGAAGCTTATGAAGATGCAAACCATATCATAAAGAAAGCAAGCATATCATGTCTTCTAGCATCGGCACCAGAGAAACTACGTATATTTATGACATGTATAATTGTCTATTTGATATAGATTAGATTCCCTTTAAGTTTCGTGCCTTAGAAGAGAAAAAGGGAAAGTGCAGGTGACCTTACACATTCCACGAGCTTCTGTGATTTAGAAATGGTCCCTATCTTCTTTCTAGATTTCCATACACGGGGAAATCGTGGCCTTGGTCCCCTTGCAGCACATACCTGGCATGTACAGAAGAATGAAGAATACAAGTTAAACAGGAATATCATTTGGTGAGAATAATAATAATAATAATACCAATTAGGATTTGAAAGCACCCATAAGAGAAAAGTTGGAATTACATGACCAACACCAGCATTCCACGAAAATTACACATGTATAAATTTGCTTCACCAAGAAAAACACTTGAAGTTAAGATTCATATATTAAAAAAAACTATAAAACAACCTCATTGTTCCTTTTTCACACATTAGATCTCCACAAATATCAGTTTGCCACCTCCTTATTCATCACAACAGACAGTTGACGTGCAAGATAGAAACCCAACATAGTAGAGAACAAAAATGTCTTAGTGGTAAATAAATAAAATAAATTCCTAAATTTTGAACAATGATTTATCTATCATCAAACAGTTACGATATTTGTGACGAACATGACACTCCAGGTTCTTCATTTTCGAAATTCGACCAAAAGGAGTTACAAGGAGTCTCCAGCACCAAACGATTCGATCACAAGCCACAGCCAACCAAGCAACAAGCAAAACACAAAGGCATCGGACCAGAAATAATCAAAGCAAAACACAACAAGTTCTTTTTGCACAACTCGCAATTCACACACGGAACTCACCACCACAGCGTTTGGTTTCTTCGATACACTGGTTGGAATCTCCTTCCATGCACCAGCTAAGGACCAGTTTCTCAAACTAAGCATCCTGAAGATAGAGAAACGATTCAGAACATGCTACTTTTTTTTTATCCCCCCCCCCCCTACACACCCTCTTGTGAGACAAATTTAGGAAAGAGTGGTGACCCAACAAAATGTTGCAATCGCTGACTGCAGCATCTGGTCGATAGATGAGAGATGTGGCCAGAAACTCTGGTCACCTGTGATGAGAAATAACAGGAAAGGGTCAAGGGCACCGAACCAACCTGGAATCGGGAGCCGCAGTAGCAACTGGGTGGCTTGGATTGGAGCGAGGGGGAGCGAAGGCTGGCCAGAGGAAGCAATGCTATGGTACTCCTCTTCTCATATTGGGTATGTTTGTTTAGATTGGATGCGACGAGATGTATATTTTTTTCGGAAAGTACGTGATTTTTGATGTCAGCGTAAAATGTTAAAATTATTTAATAAATATATTATATATTAAAATAATATATAATAATTATTAATTTTATTTAAAATTAATTTTTATCAATTTTACGAGTAGTTAAAATTAAAATTAATTTTATGAATGAAATTAAAATTACATGATAATTAAGATAATTAAAATTTATACAATAATAATTAACTTAAGAATAATTTCGTGAGTTAATTAGAACCAACCAAAAACGAAGTTATCATTAATATACAGTGATAAATGTTTAAATAATTAAACAAGATAAAGAGGGTTTGTTTTCTTCTTAGATACTAATAGAAAATTTTTAAATAATTTATATGCTTTTGATTGTAATATTATCTCATGTACTCTTAAAAATGTACATGATTGTAAAATTAAAAAATTTCTAAATTTACATGATTGCTTCGTTAAGCTTAAATTTTCTTTTCTGAAATATTTGTTGTATTTTTATTTCGACGCTTTTCTGGAACCCTAGATCAATAAAAATAATATTTCCTTCGCTAGATCCGTAGTGAATATCCTCCCGATATTCACGTAATTAATTTTAATTTTTACAGAAAATATTGCAAAAAATATAAATGCAGATTTTCTTAAAGAAAACGCGAGATACATACAGGTTAGCATTTAGGGTTCTATTTAGTAAAATTTATATGTTAGATAAATTAAAAATTTACATTTATTAGATCTACGTGATTCTCAAATATTAAGATAAAGAATATGCAACAGCACATCTCCATCTCCACGATTAACACAAGTCTCGTAAAAGTCCAGTCCTTTTTTCCTTATTTAAAGAGTCGTTTGTTAGCGATCTTTTAACTTTAACTTTAATTTCACACAAATTTTAATATATTATTATCGTTATATAAATTTTTATTTTATAATTCACTATAAAACTCAACTTCATTTAATAATCAAGCACTTACCTACACATCATATTTAAAATGCTCTCAAACAGAAACATTTTTTTATCAAAAACAGAAACTTCAAATTTAACATTATTTTTGAGAGAATTTTAATTAACTTCAACTTCTTTAAAACCTTTCATCCCTGTTCCTATGTTAAAATTATTTGAACAAAAATACGATAAATTAATAATATTGCTGAATATATCCAAACTTAAATATCTAGCCAAAAATAAAATTCTCTCTGACAATCCAACAATTCTAGACAATAGATAAAAGAAATGTATACCAAACCAAATTTGAAAGATGAAATCTATAATTAAGAAAAGAAAGGACAACATGATCAACAAAATTGCAATAATTCCATAAAGTATGTTATATCTTTAACTCTTAACTGCAGTTAAGAGTAAAGTATATCATATATCACACAAGTGAAGAAAATGTGGGGAAGAAACTGCAGTAGTAATTCGATATGCATTTTGCTGGAGTTGCAGAAACTCAAGTGTCCGCAAGATGGCCTACCCATTTTGGAGAAAGCTTCTGCAACCTACTCATCCATTATCCGAGAAACTGTTCCTACGGCAATGGTGTTGCCATAATTGCGCAAGAATGCCCTCCCAAGTGCGCGGCAACTTGAAAATTCCTCGATGCATACCGCCCTCTCTAGGAGCACCTGGAAATGGAAAGAATCAGCAACCACTTTGTTAAATAAACAGAGTATGCAGCACACATGTGATATACAAATCACACAACTTCACAATGGAAGAGTCTACCATTGCATTCATTACCTCTATGACTGCACTTTGTTTGGCTGTAAGCAACCGCGGCACCTTCTTTGAGGTCTTCTTGGTTTTCTGATCTATAGCTGATAATATTTTCACCACCTTGGCAGGCTCTTTTGTGTGATGCGTGTGAAACTCAACCTGAAATTCTTTCCTTCGGTGAGCGTGGAAGGAGGGATACAAAGGGGTTGTGATGGGAGTTTAGGTTTACCTGAAAACCAATAATAATTGGCATAGTGATGTCCAAGACGTAAATCTTGAGCTCCAAACGTTTTCCCATGGACACAGGAAAATCAGGATGACATAATACACCCCCAGAAATCAAATTATCAGGTTCAACATTCTGCAAAGAAACTGTCACATTGTCTCCGGCTCTTGCTACACTACACACATGGGAATCATGCTCAATCGACCGCACTGTAGCCAATTGTCCTGAAGGCATAACTAGAACCTGCAAACACATTGCCAATGAACCCAGTAATACATAGAAATCAAGAATACAACGTGTACACAAAATGAGAAAATGCATTTTTTCTTATTTTTACCTTTGAACCATTTCTTATTGCTCCAGTCTCCAATTTACCACTTGCCACCACATTGCCTGAGGAACGTGACCCAATCACATCACATATTGGCATGCGCAAGGGCTTCAAGACATCTCTTTCAGGAGGACGAAGGGAATCTATGGCTTCCAAAAGACATGGTCCATCATACCTGCAATAAACTGTTGTCAACTCGACAGCAAATAAATGGCAATCAAGTTCTGCACACCCACACATGAAAAACACTGCAGGCAAATCTTGATGTTGAAATTCACAATGTAAGTGGGGCATGCTAAAGTGTTTTTCGTTATTTTTTGCCTACTCACATTGTCTTCATTGTTCATTTCACTCAATTATATGAACTAGTAAATTTATATATAGAGAGATCCATAGCACACACTTGCTGGAAGTTTAAGCCGATGAGCTATATTTCGTCCATTTGTCATTTCATTTTACTGCATGCAAGTTAAACAACAAAAAGATCAAGGTGTACGTACCAACTGCATAGACGAGCATCAGTTGAAGATTTAACTAGATTTTGATTTTCCATGGCACTTGCTGGTACCCAAGCAATACTCAATTCCTTGAACTGACAAGAGCGTAGAAATGTGCCAAGTTGTGATTTTATGAAGTCAAATCTCTCTTTGGAATACCCCACTGTGTCCATTTTATTCACAAGAACAACAATCTGCTCGACACCAAAGCTTCTGATAAGTTGTGCATGTTCCCGTGTCTGTCCAGCACCATATGCACCCATACCAGCTTCAAAGGAACCCTTAGAAGCATCTATAACAATAACAGCGGCATCTGCTTGTGTAGCACCAGAAATCATGTTTGGAACAAAATCCTTGTGCCCAGGAGAATCAAGCAAAACAACATGATAGTTCTTAGTGTCAAAATAAGCAACTGCAACTGTCATTGTCACGCCTCTCTTCCTCTCTTCAGAGCTCTCATCCAAGGCCCATGCATATGCAAAAGAACCTTTGCCCTACATATAAAAATTAATAAAAAATGATGTATATAGTCATGCATTGCACTTGCTAATTTTTGAATAGCAAGACAAATTCACGGGAAGACACTGTACCTTCTCTTTGGCCTCTTTTTCGAACTTGTGAATTTCTCTTTGAGTGACACGTCCAAGGAGATTTAGCAACCTTCCCGATAAGGTTGATTTTCCAGAATCAACATGGCCCACCTATTGAGAAAGCAGACAATCAAATTCCAGAAGTTGAACGACAAGACCACAAACTTAAGTAAGGTAATGCTTACAATTGCCAGATTCAATTGTTTCAGTGTCCTCTGATCTTGATTGAACATCCATTTCTCTGGTTCATACTCGGACAGCACTTTAGTTTTTTTGGGTCTCAGAGAATACCTTCGCTCAGTTTTATGCAGGTTTAGATTTTGCACACTATTGGAAACAATCTCAGCTTCATCTTTGTTGACGGCTGAATAAGTTTTATCATCACAAATAGGGTTGCCGGGCTCTGACAATTGTACAGAAGAAGATGCTTCAGTAGCCGATAAAATGTTATCTTCTTTCTCATCTATGTTGCTGCTGGAAGCACTTGTAGATGCTGAAGAAACTGAGAACATTTTGGCATCTCCTTTCTTCTCTGTGGTGCCAGTGGAAGCTCTTAATAAGGTTGAAAGCACTGAATTGGCTGAAACGAAAATACAAATTTAGAACATAGCACATTGCAAAATGTCAATTGCTTTGTAACTGAAAAAGTTACCTTTGGAAGTACGTTTTGAGGCATTCTTCCCAGTAGACACCAAATCATCTGGAGAAGGGCTATCAAACTTGAAGGGCACTGTCATCAACATTGGAGGAAGCTAGAGCTGTAAGATCTACACTGAATGCATATCATAAACACAAGTTTGACAATCAAAATTGCCAGTAAAAGTGCTACATTAATCTTACGTGGTACACGTCTGCAAGGACAATAATTTTAACAATTGAATGCTGTAAATTTGGCAAACTTTGTAGAAATGTGAAGCATTTAACTCAAAATCAATTCATGATAAGTGGAGATGTCTCTCCATATATTTTAAGTTCTATTTCCACTTCCAATATGGGGACATTGGGTCAATGTGCAAGGGACTAAGGGCTTGGCTTAGAAGACCATACTTGGCTTTGATACTATATACAGATGAGAAACATCCAATTTAAAAACAATTAGTAATGAGTGGAAAGTTCTTTTAATATATTTGTACAAATCTTGTTCTAACTTTCGATACAGTACTATTCTAACAAACTTTTAGATGTGGATTCAATGCTTTGTAATGCCTCAGGGAAAATCTTGATATAAGCACAATCCATTCAAAAATCCAAACGTCAAATAAAAGGCAAGTCCATCACGACGAATTTTGACATACACACTCTTTCTGTATGAATCTGAACATCAAACAAAGATACTAATCAATCATGGAAATGGCTGTGAAGTGTATCTCAAACATGGCATTCGAGTGGTCACAGTATCACACATAGAACAATTACTGATATAAAAAAAACTATTATATCTGTATTGCATAACTTAATCTATAATCTGGGACATGATGCATATCAGTAAGTGATGATGACCATGATCTTTCTAGATAACACTCTGTTCAACACAAGCTTCAAAGCAATTAGATGGTTCTATGTCAAATAGAATTCATTAGAAAAAATATCACCCCAAGGCAAGAAATATCAGATCTAGAGCATTTAATTTATATATGTTTTATGTATACTAACTTGGAAGGAGTCTTGGAGCAATGGTAAGATTACTCCACCTTGATCTAAAGGTCACAGGTTCAAAAACCAGGGAAAAACATCTCCACTTGTAAAGGATTGCATATGATTAGGCCCGTGCCAAGTAAGTATATTGGCGGGAGCTTGGTGCATTAGTAAACTCAACTTGCCTTTTCTACGTGCATCTAATAAGCCTGTTATGCAATAAAATCTGTTCATGAAAAAACATGACATTGCAGGAAATCCTATATTTTCTATGGGTATAATTGGAAAGTATTAAAACAGTGCATATTACATGCAACATGTCCTAAGAACCATCTCTATATACTAACATCACATCTAAATTCATCCGTTGACTATGTTGAGGAGCCTGTTATGCAATAACATGTATTCATGAAAAAACACGACATTGCAGGAAATCCTACATTTTCTATGGGTCTAATTAGAAAGTATTTAAAATAGTGCATATTATATGCAACAACATTGGAAAAATATTATTTACTGATGTTCTAAGAACCATCTCTATATACTATAACACATCTAAATTCATCCATTGACTGCTTGAGGAGCCATAAATATTTCCGGGAGATCACTGAAATCAGCTTGAACATTTCTGTTCTGATAGGACTTACTTGAATCATGGCTGGATGTAGTCTGGGATACACCATTTAATTCTTGAAAGATAATAGATGGTCTGCTTGTCCCAGAAAGGACTGGCGTAAATACAGATTGTGCCATAATTGATACTCCATTATCTTTGGAAGACACATCAGCTGCATCAATTCATTAATACCTTACATCATTCTCTTGCAACAATGACTTAAATGTTAATAGTAGGCATTTTGTACTTTATTTATTGCTAATAATTGAAATCTATATATTCTACATTTCTATCTACTTAAATACTATGTTTAGTCTAAAGTCTAAACATCAATTGGAGTAATTTCCAAATTCCATGTGGTGAAATGTAATGATTGAAATTTCCAAAACATAGGATATTTAGAATAATATAGAATGATTATAAAGCAATAGAATTTTAATCTAACCTAATTTTGTCCATAGGAAAAAAAGGGTGCACGTTGTCAATCCCACATTCCACTGATTTTTGTTCATGTTAAAATAATTCTATTTGTAATGCTAAAAACACTTAAGTAAATTTCAAGAACACACCTGTATACAAGCTGTTGTTGCTTTTCGTAAAGGAATCACGAATGACACCACATATTTCACAGTAAGGTAAATTTTCATTGTTATCATATGTGCAAATAGAGCATACCCATAGCCCCACTCTCTTTTGTTCCTTTTCTACCAGGGATGCCTTGGCTGAATTCAAGAAGGCAAATAGAAGGTCAGCCAATAATACAAAAAATAACAATTTCTCAAAAAGAATAAACTTGTCTAAGGTGGCAAAATACATCAAACTTCTTATGGTTTGGAGGTCCACTGTATGGGCATTCATTGCATTCATAATGAAGATTTTGAGCTTTGTCTTCCACGAATTACTGGGATTTTATGCAGAAATTTGAGAGGAGGAACCATGACATCTAGCAAGCTGGCAAGTAGGGATGTAAACAAAGTGGATTTGAACCAGATGGACCTATATCTAAATCCATATCAATTTAACATCTGTATAATTTGAATAATG
Source organism: Amphibolis antarctica (assembly GCA_024699675.1). Taxonomy (NCBI): domain Eukaryota; kingdom Viridiplantae; phylum Streptophyta; class Magnoliopsida; order Alismatales; family Cymodoceaceae; genus Amphibolis; species Amphibolis antarctica. Next base: position 22,310 of record JAMKPZ010004500.1, read on the forward strand.
GTATCCATCTAATTAATATTCGGATTACTATTTAAATATCTGAATTCCTATCCAATAGATTTATGTAGATTAGGATAATATCTGAATCTGGGAAAACTTAGTTTGAATGTCCGAATCAGAAAATACAAATTTGGATAATATCCAAATACTAAGAAAACTCGATCCAATTATCTAAATCCAGAGATTTGATTCTGAAATTTTGAATTTTAATATGACTATTTCACATTGATATATTATATGTTATCTGAAAAAAGCTTAATTTGAACATTTGAATTAAAATATCCAAATTCAAATATGACTATTTTTTATTAAAAACTTATAACATAAACATAAATAAAATTCTAGTGAAAAAATAATAAATAAAAATTTCTATTGGATTCTTAGATATCCGACTACATAAGTAAATGAATTCAAATTGGATTTTAATTGATGGATATAATATATATCCGAATTCATTCTAAATATTTTTCAGGTATAAAATTCAAAATTTCATTAACATCAGTTGGATTTTGAATTCAAATAATTTCAAAACCAAATCATATTTTGGATTTCAAATATCCATTTACAAGCCTAACAGAAGGGAGGCCCTCTCTTTTGACTAGAGAAAGGTGTTACATAAGTAAATTAGGTATATATTCTAACAGATTCTTAGATATCCAATTACATAAGTAAATGAATTCAAATTGGATTTTAATCAATGAACATCATATATATCTGAATTCATTCTAAATACTTTTCAGATATAAATTTCAAAATCTGATTAAGGTCAGTTGGATTTTGAGTTCAGATAATTTCAAAACCGAATCCATTCACAAGCCCACCAAAAGGGAGACCCTCTCTTTCAAATAGGGAAAAGTGTTACATGGATGGTAATTCCACCACCAAAGGAGGCCATTTATTGCCCAACGAGGGTCAAGGTGAATATGTGTGAGGAGAAAGGAACACAGACTGGAAAAATTTTCAAATATGACAGAATAATCTATCAAGGATGGTAATTATTTGATCCAAACACTGAAAGACGAGCTGGTAGTAAATCCTAGAAATGGAATACAATAATCCATTAGTGATTTCAATAAATAGGAAGACGCTAAACTTCTCTCATTTGATCCCAAGAGAAGTTACACAAACGAGCCCATTTAGAGAATGGTTGATAGAGGATGCCAGAGATTCAGGAACCTGTAGAGAAATCTTTTAAGGAAACAATGATCTTGGTGAATGATGAAAGGAAGACTTGCAAGTAGACTTAAGAAGATTAAGTCAGTAATTTTGAAATGGAAAGAATATCATGCTCATTCCTTCAAGCATAAGCAATTGGCTTTAGAAACAATTCAAAAGTAAGATCTGAAGGAATAGATGTAATATCTTGATTCTTCACAACCTCAGAGTCCATAGAATAGGTTAGGCAGAATTGTGTTTGGGTTTGTTGGTGACAAGTCACTGAAATGGGACAGGATTCTCCCATACTTTTACCAATGCTTCTTTCCTCTAAACAGCTTTAACTCACTGGAGATGGTATAGAAGGAAGAAGTCATGCGTCAAGACTCAGAACTACTGATATGAACCAATAAATAACAGCTTTATTTTCTTGATTCCTAAGAACTTGGGTGAAGAGGACATGGGGAAATAAACCCTTCAAGTTAACCTCCAGGAACATTGTTACTTAAGTGGATTACCATTCGGTTGCTCGAGGTGGTGGACAAGTTAATGCAACCTGGTCAATCCACCTTCAGAGCAACTTGAATAATTTTGTAGCTTCCTAGGAAGCTCTAATCAATGACAGTGGCTTGGACAAGACAGTGGTAGTTAACAAAATTGATTTCATTAAGGAATTTGAAAACTTGAACTGGAAATTTACTCACAACATGTTCAAAATCCATGTGTTCCTCTCAAGATGGGTGGCTTGTATCAATAACAGAAGCTCCAAGGTTTCATTGCCTTTGGCCATGTAGTTAGGCAAAGAGATGCCTTGTCACGTATTCTGTTTGATCCAGGAATCAATGCATTGGCCTTTCCCTTCTGTGCAACAGAGCTGGGAACAGGGGTGGCTTCAAGGTGTTAGTGGTAAGGATGAGGACTCAATACATTGAAGCCACACTCATCTTTGAGGGAGCTTAAACTCATCAACTGAATTGGCTGATTTTTTTTTGAGGCTTTTCAAGATGTCTCAAGGGCTTCAAAGTCCTGTTTTTCGCATTAAATGTTGCTTTAGGCAAGGTGCAAAGGCTTGCTAGCATTTTGTTCAAAATGATAAAATTCCCAGTGAATTACTTTAGTCTCTTGCTTTTCATCAAAAGGAAACAGTGTAATGATAACTCTCTGCTTTCATCAAAGGTCAGTGTAGCTCATGCTTTGAAATAAGTTTGTTTTTGAAAAATAATCCTGCTCAGCTCCCTTTCCATATTACATGCAATGAAGATGATAAGAAAATATAAAGATGCATAAAATTTCAATAGGATATCTAATTCAGTTCACAGAAAAAAAACAAGAAAACAACTACTCAACATTATGAATCATCTTGTTATTAAAAGCAATCAGTCTACAGCTACAAAACTTGAGTATGCAGATATGAATACCATGATCAAGTAAAAGCATCTAAATGGCTGCAACTAATTAGCAAAAAATTGAAGTGTGTGGCTAATGATTAGCTATTGACATAACATTATAGTTTTACCTAACAAATAACAGCTCAAACTCTCGTAATAAAAAAAAAATGAACTGACAATATGCAAACCAAAGGCATAGAACGTACGAATGGGGAGAGATAAAAAAAAGAATATGAAGAAAATTTACAAGGAAACAGATCATAAACATAAAACTACTAACCATCTCCTGCAATGTCAGCATCATAATCATAGTCATACTCGTAATCATCATACATGTCATAGTCATCTCCATAGTCAACTCCATAATTAACTTTCCGAGGCATTTTCCTAGTAACATCAAAACAATTATGAGAAGTAATGCCCTAAGAATATATTAATTATGTAATGAAAACACAAACAGCATCTTAATTTGTAAGGGCATCAGTAGAAGGAATCCACACTCCAATGAACTCTAGCAGATCGTCAAATTGGTTCATCCAACAAACAGAAGAGTTACTTAAGTAATTGCATTTGAAAATAATAATAGAAGAACACCCAAAAACTCATGTTCACAAAAAACCACATAATGAGATAGATTATTCCCTGAACAAGTGAGCAGAAGTCCAGCAGGAGAGGCACTGGCGGACTGGTCACTTGCGGAGGTCGAGAAATGTGTTCCATTGAAAAGTTTGGAGAGGAGTTGGGGATTTTCATTAAGAGCGAAGAAGTCCGAATTGTTGAGGTTATTTTCAAACCGGAATATATAGCATACAACATAACACAAAATATTTTTTCCCCCCACCAAATTCTACCCGAACAAGAAAACAATTAAATAACGCGGAAAAGTGGACAAGCAAAAAGAATGCAACCTAAACACAAGTGCCCAGGGGAATCAGAGCAAGGACATAAGGTTTCCACTCTGCAATAAGCCCACAAAGACGGAATATTTCCGATATCTGCTAAAAATGCAATACCTAATCCATCGGCTCATCAACCTCAAATCCCCACGGCACCAAAGTGTGGGAAGAAAAGGCAGGCGGGACTAGAGATTCTCGTTAAGAATTCGGAAGGGGGGGGGCGGGTAGAAAGCGCTTTTACCTCGCAGACGGATGCAGTAAAGCCCCGATCTACGCCCTACTCCATCAATTCGCAAGTGGCGGGGGCGGGCCGACGACACCGGAGAAGTGAGGAAGCGGCGGTGGGATTTCTGAACTGTCGGAACTTCCATCTCCATTATATTGCTAATTGCGGCGGGCTCAGGAGTTCGGGAGGTGGAAACACTGCCAAGGTCCGTCGAAGTTAACGGGAGGCAAACCGTTTAGACTGGGGTTTTTTTATTTTTTTTCCTCCATTTGCTTTGAAAATTTGGAAGTTTCCGAGTGTATACGATTCAAATTCAAATAAAACTACTTAAGGATCATCTGAATTAAAATTTATAATACTAGTCTAGTAAAATTAAAATTTTACATTTCTGGTTAAAATTTGAATTTTTAGGATGATAAGTGTTTGAAAAATAGAAATTTAAGAAACGTTTAAAAAAACTAAAATTAGGAAACGAAAAAGTTTTTAAAATTGTTTATACATGTTACGAAAATTATAAAAAAATAATTTAAAATAAATTTATAAATATTCTATATTTTAACGTTTTTAATATAATTTTACATTTTTCATGTAATTATAAGTTCAACAATGATCAAAGGAAATTAAGTAACACGTACAAGATTAAGGAAATGTATCATAATAAAATCTATACTTATAATGATGAAAAATTTTAAAAAATTTTCTTATTTTCTAGAATACATAAACACTTGAAAGTTCAAAAAAA
>JAMKPZ010004501.1:0-28192 GCA_024699675.1 Amphibolis antarctica
TCCATCCGTGGACTAGCCCTAAGTTAGGGTGAACCACGTAAAATCCGGTGTGCACCTTGTTTGTGTGTTTTGTTTGGCGATCCTCCTCTCTTCCCTTTCTCATCGCTCACTCTTCCGTTTGTTTCCGCTGTGCTTCTTTGGTTACCACGCACAACAGTCATTTTATACATGCTGGTATTCAATATTTATTATCAGCTTTTCTTTGAGAGATTAATTAATTGGCCATACTATACCAAAGCTGAAGTGGAGGATGTGGAACATATTTCTTAGGATGGTCATCAGCAGAGCTGCTTATGGGTTTGATTATTTTGTTTGATGCATCTGCCAAGGTCATTGCAGATGACTAGGTTTCTGACACTTTGGTATTTGGAGGACCTATGATGAGGGCAAGTTTGTTCTTTTGTTGGAAGAAAACTTTCCTTTTCAGGAATCAGTCATTTCCTTTGATTGAAGCTGTTTGTTTTAGATATGGGCATGTTGCAACATTTTAAAGGATTTTTTAAATTAAGTATTTAATTTGAATCAATATTTGTCAAATTTTCAAACAAGTATTGAACTTTAAATTATATCATTTGCTCCTGATAAGTAATAACCATTTGCAGATTTCACAATATTTGGAAAGGTGGATTTGATGTTGATCATGAAACCTATATGCCTGTTCCTGTTTGGCCTTCCAATGCAGAAAAATTGAGGTCATTTATTTCACCAACAAAACTTTGTAGATCGCCAAAATATTTTGCAAATGTCTCGTGCAGCATCTCCTCTATAAAAAAATTTGGAGGCTTTTCTCATGGTTTTAACTGCGATGTTCCATCTCCAAATGCACTGTATCCAAAACCCATTTCTGAAATATGTCAATCTTCCTATTCTCGCTTAATGTAGATATTTATGCATAAGCCAACATGCATGAGGGATTTTTTGTTTAAATTTAATAAGATGAAATAATATTCCCAATGTCTCTGTGTTTAACTTCTGTTTATGTTGCCTTTGAACTTGTATCACTTGACAATAGTAAATAGAGTGACAACACTTGGATGTGGTAGAACTGGTGGGGAAGTATATATCTTCAACTTCAAATCAACTTGCCGTGGTAGAATAATTAAAAGGGTAGCAACTTTTGATAGCACATTATGGACATCTGCCTGTAACCCTTCTGGGACACAAGTTGCTGTTGGTATGTCATGTATCTTTTGTCTCTCAGTTTTCATATTTTTAATACACCTTAGCATTGTACATATCCTTCAAGCTGAGTATGAGAAAAGTATAATTCACACAATTTATCTTTGATAAGTACATGATTGACACAATTTTCAAAGTGGCTGGCAGGATTGGGGGAGATTTTGCAAAGCAAGTAATAAGTATAGGCTAGGTTTGTCAATGCCTAAGAATGTTGACACAATTTATCTTGTAAGAACTTATAGACAGATTTGTTGGGAAAAGTGGCTGATGAGAATGGGGAAGATAATGCAAAGCAAGTAATAAGTGTGAATTACAATTTTTGGAACTATTTGGAGGTAAGGTTGCACACAATTGGACATTCACTAGACTCCAATTGGGTGGAAGCCATGTACATTGGATATTTTACTTATGATTTATGATGGTTGACGACATAGGTATACTTGTTTATTGACTGAGTGCCTTGATTACCTTGTTTTGCACTCATTTGATGTTTTCTGTTTTCCTTTGATGAATATTGCATTTTTGGGAAAAAAAAGTATGTAATTTTTTCTTCTTGTTGTACTCTGCCATCTGCTCACTCCACTCATGTCAGTCAACCAGGTCCATAGGAAAGCGTGTTCAATGGTGAAAGCAATTCATTTATACTAGTTTTCTGCAAACATTGTTACCATCTAAATGTTTTCATGCAGCTAGTAGCAATATTTTAGTATAAATAAATTTTCAGGTGTAATTTTCTTCCATGCTACCATATTGGCTATTGCAAAGTATTATTAAATTTGAAATTTATATCAGTCTTTTTAGATCATTAAATCTTAAATCTACTGCAACTGCTTTTAGAATCATTGCCTTTTCTTTGATTTTTGTGCAGGCACCAATAAAGGGGTTGCTTTATTAAGTTTAGAAACATGCAAATCTTCACGCATATTCCACGGCAAGAGTGACGTCTTTTCACTACAGTTTGATAACTCGGTAAACAGATTTCTCTGAATGAAACTTATATTTTTCTTCACTTGCTACATGATACCTCTTGACATACACCAAGATGGGGTTTGTATGCTTAAAAAGTGAAGGAAAGTAAATTCCAATTTTTAGTGGTTTACATTTGGAAAGTGAAGAAAGTTAATTGCTCCACTTTCTGAGGTATAAAAGTTTTCTTCCCAAAACTTTCCCTCCCCTTAGGGAATGACAAAGAATTACGAGTCTCACATATTTGCCAATAACTGCCCAACGACCCCCCCACACACAAAATATTATTGTATTTTTTATTATTTTTAATGTTTTTATATTGACATATTTGTGGATCATATCCTTCATATATTTTTTCTCATTAAGAACTTATTAAGAGTATTGATTATTATTGTTGACTACTTGACTTTAACATTTATTTTGTTACTGCAAACTTTCTAACATATTTTTTTATGGTTGAGGCCTAGGCGTCTTGGTTATTGTTTAGGTTTAGATGCTTTATTGTCTAGGCCTACAATGCTTATAAAGAATTTTTAAGATTTTTGTTGTTTGATGGATAGCAACAGAGGGAGGGGAAGAGGCTGATAACAATGGGAGGGATGTGGACAATGATGACGATAGGAAGGGTGAAGGTAGATGGCAGTGGTGCAGTAGAACAACAGAGACAAAAATGGATGGATGGATGGATGTAGGAGGGGGTTAAAGGAGTGACAAGGGTAATGAGGACGCCCACTAGTGGCTGGTGGGGATGTGATAGAGGTAGACTGAGCTTAGACCACTAGGAATGGAGGGGAGTTGTAGGGGTGGATGACATACCCGACTGTTGAGAATGCACACACCACAAGGTGGAATGTGCATACAAAGTGTGAGTAGGGAGTGACAGAGGATAAATTGTTTATAGAATTGAATGATTTTTTTAACGAACTTATCTTTTAACTCCATCAGATTGGAATGGCTTTAAACATTGGAGGCTATGATGCCCATTTGAGAACTTTAATTGGAAAGAAGCATTCATAATATTTTTTCTATGGATTCACATAGGAGCCATTCCTTGATTTTCTTCCATGAATTGTGAGTGGGTCTTGGATTTACTTCATTGCTTGCATACACAGTTCAGGTTTCTTTGACCATCTTGTGCAATTTTCTGGTATTGGAGATGGATGGTTAAGATGTTGGATCATAAATTAGATATTTGAGACTTAACCTTATTTGACTTTTACCCATTTATATAATGTTTTGTATTATTGATATATTTCTGGATTACATTCTTGATTTTTTTGCTCTTGTTAATACTAACAATCAATACCTTATTTCTACTATTTAGAGTCAGTCATATGAATCCTTTCCCTTTATTTATTTCTTTATATGACTAATCTTTCATAGGTGTAGTAGAGGAACTTGACTTTCAAAGTCAAGTTCCTCTATCAAATATTGGCATATGGTAGAGTCAGATGTAGAGAGCTCAAGTACATTTGGGGAATCCGGAGTATTAAAGTCCAGTTGTTTGAATGGTAGAGTTACCACATTGGAGTTCTTATAGAAAGCCTGATATAACATAAGGTTTATTGTTGATGTGTATGTGGAGATCCTTTAAGGATGAAGAATCCTTGAAGCTTTTGTTCTTCTCTTATCTTTCTACGAGTAGATGGTGGCACCTATGGATAGTTTTTATAAAAGCTAGAACAACTTGGTGTATTTGAGACACGTTTTGAAGACACCTTTTAAGAAAAGTTGTGAAATAACAGTTCCAAACATAGTTTCAATGTCTTGCATTCTAAGCTATCTGTTCATAATTTTAATTTACAATTGATTCCTAATTTACTTTCATTAACTAAAACTATGCTGTCAACAAATAACATAAATTAAGGTATTTCTCTTTGAAGTTTCTTAGTTATTTCATCCATAATTAAGATAAACAGGTAAGTACTCAGATGATCCTTGGTGTAAACCTATGTTAATTAGAAATTTTTCTTTTTTATAGTTTTAACACTAGGGTGATCAACAATGATTTGGGTTTCTCTCTTCCCTACCTAAAATTCTTTCTCTTTGTCTCAAAATCTGGGTTGTGATACCATGCTTAAAAAAAGGGAATAGTTGGAAGTAGAATAATTTATTAACAAACATAAAGCCTTTATAAATAAAAACTTCATAGAGAAGATATCTGTAAGTTAAGCAATGTGGGACTAAACTCACTAGAAACATTTACCTTAATAAAACATATGGAAAATTGAGCAGGTTTACAGTCACAACTTACTAATTCAACATGGTACAACAAAAAAACATTTTGAGTCATCCACTCAATAATTCCTAATTTATGAAATCATGGCTAAACTTTGTATGTTAGATATCAAGCCATTGATCTTATATGACAAATTACTTTGCTTACAATCTTATCTCTGCAGGGAAACATTGTTCTTTGTGGACTTCGAAATGGAGCAGTTATTCCAGTGGACATTCGTGAGAAACCACCTTCAAGACGTGCTGTGCTTATAAAAAAGCCTAACAAACATGTAATTGAGGTGCTTGGATGAGGTTTTAATTGCAACTAAAATGTTTGGAGTCTAATATTATTCAAGTTTGCTTCTTTTGCTAAATCTGTCTTACAAAGATTAGGGAAAACTTTGAAGTTTCTAGAAAAATACCAAGTCCATTTTTTTCTTCCTTTTTGTGTAGTTAGAAACATTCAGTGATGTGCAAAACATGAAAGCAGCATGCATCTTGCATGACTTTCAATCTTTTCAAATAATCACACAAGTTTTGAACATTTTGAAGTCTGAACTACCTAAATACTTTGTAACACATGAAGATTCACATTTTGATATGTTGCTTCTTACAGTTAAAAGGTGTATCATGCTGTTCCAATATCTTCATGCCTTCGTCTGTTTGTAGGTATGAAGTGATTCTTTTATACCATACTAGATGGTCAGAGTTTACTTATTACCAACACTTTTTCAGTATTTTCTTACTATATCAAAAATTTCTGCTGTAGCTTAGCAACCTTGGCATCTGATGATAATTATTTCTTAGGAAGCTCCATGGATGGTTCTGTAAGTTATAGATCTTTGGTCTTTACTGCTTTTTATATTTTATTGCAATGTGCATTTTTTGTTGTAGTTTTACTAGCATGTCAGACTGGTTTTGCCATCATGTTTTTTTAAAACATATTCTGAAATAAAAGAAGGGATTCTGGTGACTTAATGCTCTGCAGTTGCACTACTTGTAAATTGTTGCAATAGTTTTCTGTTGCTGTAGTGGTGGCTATATGGGCCACATGGCCTTCCCGTCTCAGATTTATTGCACCTTTTATTGACACAGATTAAGCTTTTTGACCGCCGCCTCCCTTGGAGTGCTGTCCAGTCATACGAGGGGCATGTGAATTCCCACACCCATCTACAGCTTGGAGTCGATCCATCCGAAACACACCTTATTTCTGGTGAGTGTTATTACCCCACACAGTTTCTCAGAAAAGTGAATTCATTTGTTCCCCATCACTTGCAAACCAGGTGGAGAGGACGGTTGTGTCCGTTTGTGGAATATCAAGACTGCCAACCTATTGTTCCAAGAAAATTTCTGCAACTCCATTGCCAGAGCAGTTTGTTGGCCTAAAAATGGTAATCCTCAGTCTTTTCATGGACCCATGCATTGCTTTTACCCTTTCAATCCTTTCCATCCTTGTGTCTTGTGTGTGCAGATCTCCTGGGGTCGAGACACTGGCTGGGTGGAGGTGAGTCCGAGCTTAACCAGAGCTGGGGGCTCTGGCTTGGATCAGAGAGAGGAATATATCATATGCATGGAACATGATCTTTACTGGTCGAGATGATCTCATTGACCTGAGCATCATGCTTTGTAGTTAGGTACCTTGTTTCTTATTTGTAATCATGCTTTTGTATAATTTTTTTAAAAATTATGATTGATTGTAAATAACATTATGTGTTGGTTTTGAAATGGAATGCGAATCAATTGGCTGGAATTGGATTTATCAGTACTAAAAGTGAAATTATTTTTCTTTGTTCTAAATATTGCTTTTGAGTGCTTGACAGTTGATTTTGCCTTAACCCTACAAGACTTTTGAAAGATAAAAACAAAAACACCATCATTGTAAAAAAACACTAAATTGAAGAGAATTAAGTTAAGTTGGTTGTTAAACCCTCTGTTTTGATGTATCAAAAAATTGATGACTTTTACATGAAAATTCACATTCTCTGTGATCTTTTAAGAAAAGATGGAAGTAATATTTGTCATGCTTGACTTCTTGCAAGGAATTATCATATTCGGAACAGTTTGTTGTGATCCATTTATTAACAATTATCATATTTGGAACACTTTATTTGTCATCCATTTATTAACCATTATTTTTATAAGAATTTTTCAATCTATTTAAAGGGCGAAGACAAAAAAAGCAAAAAGAATATGAAGAGAATTAGGCCAAAATTCCACAAAAAACATACATAGAAGTTTGTTGATATTAAACAGTGGATGACGAACAATGGATTATTTTGCTTACATATCATTTAAAAATGTTGAAATGATGCATATGTTTTTCAGGAATAAATATTTATTTGCAAGACTATAAAATACAAGTATTATCATAGATGTTATTGTGGTTAAATTATCTATTTGTAGTTATACTCTGTCAAATCATAGTAAAAAAAACCTTTTGTACTTTTACTTGCATACCATAAAGTTTAATAGTTACCAGTGTCTATTTACCAAACTTTTACTTGCATTTTAAGGAGAGGATTAGAAAGGAGAGGGACGGTTTAAGTGGATAAGTGGGAGGTGTGTGTTTTGGTATGAAGTTTCATTGTTTTTAAGGTTTTTTGAGGGTAGATTAATCTTTTCACAAGGGTTCGTTAAGCATAAAATAAGGTTAAATTTAATAAGGTAACAATAAATCTCATTTAAGAGGTGATTCTTAAAATCACTCTTAACGTTATTATTGTTATATAAATTTTAACATATACATTTTCACCACCATAATTATTATACAAATTTAACTTTATTTACAAAATTAACTTCAACTTCAATTCTATCCAACTTTCAAAGCTAACGAAAATTGATCTCAAACGAAACCACAGTACTACATTTTATAAGAGAATACATATAAATACCTTCTTTAGAGGCATAGACATCATCACAATGTTTTTCTAGTATTCATATAAAATGAATACATTGAAGTTCACCTTTACATCCTCAAAATCAAATGAATACATCTAAACAAGTTTTTTTGTATAGGTTCAAATTTAAAATCTTGTATGCCCAACCATCCTGGATTGATCTTTACACGTTGAAAAATCAAACATTTCTCAAGTTGTAACATGTTTGAATGACAACATAAATATCACCAGTTGCCTCTTCCATACTTTATGCACATATTAACAGGAGTGGTAAACCATGTTAACAAACAATTTCATTTTTTTTTTTGAGGCAGATGGCACCAACATGAAAATAATAATTGCCTGCATCTAAAACTTGCAGAGGAAGTTGATTTCTTCTACCACTGATACCGTAGATGGCCATAAGGTTCACTACATAAAAGGCATATACTCTCTTCTCTTTCCCTCCGTTACAGTTTACTATTTTGCTTGCTTCTGAATTTATTATCTCTATGGTCCTGGTCCATAAATGGAGTTGTCTTGATGCTTTTCTTGGCAAGAAATTCAGCAAAGCGCATTCCTTTACCATTATCATACTTCCTTTCTGAAGGTGATTGTTGGACTGACGTTGGCAGAGGTTTCAAAGACCAAATCGAAGAAATGACTGCACTCTCTTTGTCAAAGGCTTGCAAGATGGAAAAATCCTGATCAACTGCTACAAGAAATCAATGGTCAGTCAAGAATTTAGACGTTATTTAGAGTGGAAAGTCTCACATCAAGTGTAAAAATAGAAACTAGACTAATATAAGATAAATCTCTTTATTCATTATCAATTGATTTTGAGATGTAATATTTTACATGATATCAAAATAGGTTTACACATTTAATGTAAGACACTTCATAAGTTTATGATAAGTCACAAGTGAAAAGGAATATAAAAGTTTTACATCAATAAGTGTAAGAAGGGAATCTACACTAATTTACCATGAATTTCTCTCTTCATTATGGATTGGTTTGAGATAAAATATTTCATAGTCAACACAATGCATAGATGATTGTCAAGTTGGTTGATCAATCACCTGAAAACTTGAAGATTGGCTCCAAAGCAGCTATTGGTATGCTGAAGTTCATTTCCGGTATAATCACTCCTCCACTGTGCCTTGCATTGCTGCAGTGAAATTCAAGCCCAGTTCGTTAAAATACCAAATGACACATTTTTGGATTCTGCACATTGAAACATGCAATTTTTGGGAAATAAAATAAAATACCATGCATTGGAAAATACAGCTTTCAAAAAACGACCAGCATTTTGATTGGTTTCAATAAGCTGACCTTGGCTGCTTTTCACCAAATGCCGTGAAAAGGTTACTGTGTTTCCATGTTTGTCATCACATTTTCATGGTTATTGCAAGAAAAACCTGATGACATTTACATTTCAAACTATTTAAAAAAACCCAACTCTATTCTGATCCTGTAACTTGTGTCACCCAACTTAAGAAACACACACTAAAACGATATCTTAGTGATTGAGAGATTTTTCATTAAAACTTATGATCTCACATTCAAAACTCTATTAATGCGGTAGAATTATCTCAAAGTAATAATTTTCAAAAAAACTTATGAAACACACACAACAGAGGAGAAAACTAATTTGAAGTGCAAAGAACACGTGCAGGTGAGCTCTCTCCTCATGTGTGGTCATTGACGTGCATGCAATCTAGCTGTCATGAAAGTCAACTTCTTCCACATTAGAATCACATTTGGTTGGCTCTTTTTTTCCAAAGAACAAAACAGGTGAGCCAGATCTGTATTCAATTTTTCACATTTTAATGTCATCCTGCAACTCTAGTTATTTTCCCAAAAAGAAATCAGTGGGAGGGGTTTTAGGGCCATCATTCATGAAATGGAAAATGGGAATGAATGGGTCCAGCTTACAAATAGAAACATTTATGAATGAGGGATATTTCCATCATTTGACAAAAGCTTTAAGAAAATCGCACATCTCTAAACAAGGTTCAAAAACACCCCTAAAAAGCTTCTCCAAAAACATTCACTTGCTGAGCTGAATAAAAACCAAGTTATTGGAATAACACTTTGTGAATCAGAATCATTGACAACTGCATTCTGAAATTCAATATGCATGAAATTCGACAATGCAATTGTACATGGAAACAAGTCTCATGTGCAAATACAAAGAAACATAAAGTTATAGTATCTGTATTAGTAGTCACCCTCCCATATGTTTGGGTGCATTTTACACAGATAAGTTACCATCAAACTTTGAAGTGTTCATTTGCATATAAAAGACTGTATTTCACCTTCACAGGTTCTCCATTACTGTTTTATTAGCTCGGGCAAAAGGCTAACTGCAGTCGACATGCACTATTTTTCTGTAGGGGTTCTTCCATGCTATGAGGAGGTATAAATGGAAGAGAACCCACAAAGCTAGATCGATATGAATGAGCCCATCATCACCATTGATGGTAATAAATTGGTCAATATAAAACTAAATTCAAAATGTCTGTGGTAGTTTAAATGGCTTTTATCATTGTATTTATGTGCCTACTAGCACTCCAATGTTTTGTGTCATGTAATTTACCTTGTTACTAGTCCAATCATTTGACCATAAGAATTTATCACTGCACCTCCACTCATTCCTGAGTAAACTGCAGCAGTTGTTTGAAGCATTATTGGTAAGCTTTCTCCAGCCTTTGACAAAACATACTCAGATAGTTGTGGAGAGCTTGGAGTTCTGACAACTTTGGCTATAATCCCTGATGAAACATAAGGGTATGCATCTACATATGCATAGGGAACAAGTAACCATATGAATATATGTTAGATAAATGAAATATTAAAAAAAAATATACGAGCCAAAGTGAGTATGCTCTTACCTGATTGAGGCCCAAAAGGACCATGCCCTATAACATGAATGCTTAATCTTGGGAAAGGTGGTGTGAAGTCCACAGTCATAGGGTAAAGCTGATGGTGAATATGTTCAAGTTGCAGTAACGCAACATCCATTGGTCCCTTGGAAATATAAACCACTCTAGCTTCACTCCAGATCCATGGCTTCTTATTGTTCAAACGTACGGTAATCTTTTTATAGTTTTGAAGTTTTGGCATTGTTGAAGAATAATCATCTGTGTTCCGCAACGACGATGCTGATGGATATGTTTCCTTCTTTTCATAACCATTGCTTTCTTGTATTATTAGTTCGGTAAAAGTATCACAACTTGAAGATTGAGCAGGCTGTGCATCTATCTCACTAAAAAGAGATGGTTTTCCAAATCTCTGAGGATCCAGGAGATGAGCATTTGTCATTATTAGGCCTTGAGTATTGAGCAAAATACCAGAAGCCCAAGTTCCTTCTCCTACTGCAATAAGAACAACAGATGCAATAGCCCTTTCAACTGGAGAGAGTGAAGTGTGAGGAGGTGGAATCATAGAAAGGCAATTGTTAGACTCCTCCACAGCATTGCTGCCTGATGATGTTTTCAAGGGTCCATGCAAATTATTGCTTTTATGCAATCTACCATCTCTGTGTTGGAACTCATTCAGCACAGCTCCACAGGCATTTGTAATGGAACTCCAGGTTATAACAAGCTGTGCTAGGGTTGATGTGCTGCAAATTAGAATCTGACAATTGAATTATCAATGCACTAAGATTGTCCTACCTGAATTTCTGTACCAGAAACTTTTCTCCTAAGAGGTCTGGATAAAACACCAGAGAGACATCCATACTTGTCAAAAACGGGAGCACCTTCCATACCTGGCAGTGAATTATCAAGGCATATGGAGACTGGCTTGAACATGCACAACTAAAAGCAATGAAACAAATTAAATCAAGAAATTGGCAGAAGGTGAACTATTTATATACCAGGAAGGCCTCGAACATCTGCCATCAATAATGATCTATGAGGTGAATCAGCAGGAAAGTAATTTGCAACAGTTCCAACAGCTACACTGGAATAACAATTGGGACCATATCAAGTTCCAAATATGTTACAAAAATTAAAAGCCAAAAGGTCAAACTTAGAATCTCATCTCCCAATTTACTTAGGTTTTGTTTGTTTACCAAACTTTAACTCTCATTACTGTTGGTCACTAGAGCTAATTAACAGTGTTAACAAACAACACTGTGCTACACAATACCCCAAACAAGCACAACTCTAACAGTAACTTACAAGAATTCCAATCAACTTCAGCTACAATACAATAACTAGAACTGGAGCTAAAGTTGGAGTTGCAAACAAATGCAGCCTTAGAGACCTCTAGACTGTTTAATGAATAATCTCAGGATTTAGAGTTAGAGAGAGGGGAGAGATCCTTTAGTTCCATATTTTTACAAGAACAAGTCTCTACACCTTTAGACATACACCAATGTCATGTGTTGGAATCTCAATTTGTCGACCCGATGTATGAAGATGTGCTAACATTCACTGATGCCAAGTGGCCCAAGCCCACGTCATGCAAATGTCAATATCGACACGTCGTGCTGATTGACTTTTATTGAATTTTGGCTATCAGTGGAGCGTATCAATCAATATTTGCACATTTCAATTTGACATAGTTTTCCCTAGGAAACTCTTTAAAGGGGTGGACTATGTGATAAACAATCTCACCTTGGAAGGTACCTCCTCCTGTAGCTACTCTTTGGTGGTGTTTATGCTATCAACAAAACTGTTGCTACTCTCTAGAGATCATCGGAGCTATTCGAAAAAGCATTAGAATTTCCTTTTGCTATTTTTAAACATTTTTTTGTACCTTGACATGCTAGTTTCAAAATATGTTGTTTTTAATTTCATAAATGTCCAAAATTAAAATTAATTGTTTGTTGATGTGTATTATCGATTACTTCAGTTTGAGCTAAATTTTTGTACCACAATTCATAGTTTTTGGTTTTTTTTTTATGTACTTTTATGTTTTTAACAAACTTCCATTTCAACGGACCTAAGTTTGACACAGCATCAATATTGAAAACTATAAATCTAACTGGATACAGCAGAGATGATGCATTAGGTATCAAGTTGTTTGCTATTTCAAACAGCAAAGAAAATCACTAAATACAGAAACCAATGACTACAGCACGAAATCGTCTCCCTCAGTATAATTTTTCCCTTACCATGACTTTTACTAATTTTAAAACCTCCTATTGTTCCTCTCTCGGGCATGTTTTCCTCTCTTTGCCTGACTTCTGAAACACATTTTCTCTTCTCAAATGCACCTTGATACTATAATGGTATAATTTGGTCGTATTTTGGGATTAATTGACCTAAAATAAATATATAAACGCATACATGCATTTAGTAATACAAGTAATGAAATAATGAAAAATGTCTTTTAATTTTAACTACCACCACTTGGTCAGATTAATAAATACGATTCTAGCGTACATAATTTATGGAATTATGGTGACAATTACTATGATTCACTCAGTAAAAATTTCAATGTATCAAAATTAGCTATTTTCCATTAAAAACATGAAATCTTCCGTACAAAGTACTAATCATCAGTCAATAACAAAATACGTTTATAAAAAATGAAATGCCATAATGATTGTGCTAGATAAGAAGGTAAAATAATTTTGTTGATTAGCTCAAGATGGAAAATATTTCCATAATTTCACTAAATGCAGAATTGCCATCCCTGCATGTTGAGGTTAAGGCATCGGTTGATTGATTGATTGTTTACTTAAATGTAGAACTAGAGACATCTGAAATAAATGAATATGAGGAAAATGGAAACTACATAAATGAATATGAGAATCAATAGCATGGAAGATAGGCCTGCCTGTTAGAGAAATGGAATGGAGACAGGACACCAAAAGGGGAACCAATCACCAGAAGGAGATCCCCTCTGTCATGTGGTTGTGACATATTAAGATGTGGTAATTCCTGCAGCCAGCAAATCAGCATTGATGAAGATGATCACTGAATGCCTCACTTTTCTCTAAAATCAAGCATTTATTCACTTCAGGTGGTAGCTATTTTTTGAGACCACAGCAGATGCTTTGCTGCTATTTGCAAATGCCCAATATATTGTATTCAATCAAATGTACAAAGCAAACTGTGACCAAAAAAGTAGTATGCTTTGAAAAAAAGGCTGGTGGAAAACAATCATGGATATGAACTTTCCTGTCTTGGAAGAAATCAAAAATCCTGATAATTAATGCTTGTATGTTAAATCAATGGCAGTGTACTACAAAAATATGAAAATCAGATATGAAAGAGAAAATCAGAAATATTATTGTGGCTAATCATGTGCATCCCAGAAGGTGCAGGCATATGCAGTCATTGATGGAAGAGAGACATCCCTATATGGATATAGTAATGTGGAAAATCATGTGCATGTTAGAATAATATAATTATTTCCATTTAACAGTGCAGAATGAATAATTGCACCTTTTCTGGTTTTATCATTTTTATAATAACATGTAAACATGATAATCTCTATTCGAATAGTTT
Organism: Amphibolis antarctica; assembly: GCA_024699675.1. NCBI lineage: Eukaryota > Viridiplantae > Streptophyta > Magnoliopsida > Alismatales > Cymodoceaceae > Amphibolis > Amphibolis antarctica. The sequence continues at coordinate 13,709 of JAMKPZ010004501.1, forward strand.
CACATTGGTTAAAATAGGGGCTAAATCCCTGCTTATATGATGATAGACCCTTTCATTCATTGTTAATTGATTTTAAGATAGAATTTCAATGTAGCATCAGAACATATTCACAAATTTACTCATAAACAATTGTAAGCATACAAATAAAAAAATACAAGAGAGGAAAAGTATTGGAATAATCCCACATTAGTTAAAATAAGGGTAGAACCTAATAAGCTTATATGATGATGAATTCTTTTATTTATTATCAATTGATTTTAAAATAGAATTCCAACAGAGTATCAAAACAGATTCACATACATCTACCTATAGACATTTGTAGGCATATAAATAAAAAAACACAAGTGAAAGGATGTGTTGGAATAATCCTACAGTAGTATCTTCTTTGGAACAATCACAATGTAAACTAACAATCTATTCACACCCACACGTGTAGCCCAATGTGCTAGTGGAAAAAGTGATTTACCTTGAGGCCATCTGCAATGATTCCGAGAAGAGCAATCGTTGTTGAAGTGGACTGAAGATGAGAGCTGCTTGACAAATTTGGTGGAACCTGCAAACAACTGGAAGAATGGTCAATTGACAAGTTAAAGCATAATTATTAAGGTGCCAGAGCAGTAAGCCAAGGCACCATGGGCTATATATTCATAAATATTTGATGGTAATTGTATATATTTTTAGCTATGGTATTTTCCAAATAACATGAAAATACATAAATATTCTCATGTAACATTAATTATATGTAAAAAGCGTACTAATCCAACATGTGTAAATTTCAGAAATACATGTTAATTATATATTTCCATATTATGTATATTTTAGTAACATTCCATTAAAAATATATACCTTAGTTTTCTTGCAATGAAAAACCTAAAAATGTATATATGTTAAATCAAAAAACCCAATAGAAGATACCCTTAACTAAGACAAGGTGAGGCGGTTAGCCCCAAGGATGACCAAATCACACTGAGGTACCCACATTGATAACTATGAGTTAAAAGGGAAATGGTCATGACATTTAAGATTCGAAAATGTAAGGCTTTATTTTTTTTCTCATTTCAAATCAAGGTTTCAATAAAATATTGCATGATCTTGAATCTAAAGAATAATTTTTGAGGTGATGAAATGGAATAAAGTGTTGAATTGTTATGAAAGAACAAGTTCAGAAAAGTTAATTGTCAATGAGATGAGAACTTAGAAAGACGAACCTTTTCTTGAATGGTTTCAAGAAAGATGAGGTGTAATATTTAAGAGATAAATTAAAATTTTCATTTGAAATTACAAGTGCACAAATTAAGGATCAAGAGAGTTAGACGAAAGTAGAAAAGATAGAGGGAGATTAAAAATACATAGATAGAAATAGTAAAAAAAATAGAAATTGCATAATATGAGATAAAATTTAGTGATGGACGGAAGTTGGATAGAGAAAAGGAAAAATTGCAGACACCACTTAGTGGGATTAAGAATTGTATAGTCAATTGATTGTTGTAATTATGGAAGTTGTCTCATACTCCAAACCACTTACAATGTTGACACAAATGAAAAGTTAATGACAAATAATTTATAAGATGACTGGTTAAATTATGACATTTAAATATAAATGTCAATGGACTGGGTCGGGTCAGGCAGGGCCCAAGCACGGTTGGGCACGACCCAATTGACACATATACATTTAGAAAGAAAGAAATAATAAGAAAAGTATCTCATTTAGAAACAAAAGTTGGATATCCTACCTCTTTCTGAAGATTATCAGCAGTAGACCAGGAACTAGCACCTGCTGGGGTCAAAGACCAGCCGATATCCCACAAAGAATTAGGGCCGCTGACTAACAATTGGAGTGCATTTGAGGACATTGGTACCTCAACCTACCAGAAAAAAGACTTTGTGACTCCACTGTAGAAAAATAAGAACAAAGTCTCTGATGTGGAAAGCATCTGCATTGGGAATGACTGTTGGTGCATCAAGTTAATCTGTGTGAAATTAAATGTATACTCCCTGATATATAAAACTGAAGGTCATGTCATAAATAAATTAATATTGATGAGGAAGGCTATGGAACACTTGAAAGAGTAACATAATATACCACATCATAGAAAGAATGGATCAAACTCTAACCAGTTGAATGAAATATTTCAAAGACAAACTACCAGAGTCTAGAAGGAAATGCATAGCAATTGAGAAACCGCCATTACCAACCATAGGCCCATAACTGCGGCTATGCGGCATCAGAAACATACATTTAAAATCCAGACAATGTTATTGGGAATCAACAAAAAGTAAAATAAAAACTTACCAATGCTAAGAGCTGTGCTTTCATCCAACGATGATTCACATGTGGCTCACTGAGGCAACACCCCTCCCCATCTCCCTACAGAGAAGACCAACAAGCACAAAAAGGCTGCAAACATTTACTCTGTTGCAGAATGGAATCACAGAATTCTACAATCAGGTCACACATTTGTCGCACATTCACCACCAGCAAGTTAAGTTCAGTGTCCCTCATCCATCAAAACATCGATACTAGTCTCCATCAATAACTTGGGCAATACGATCTGCACAAATCCAACAAATCAACCTCCTAAAATCTCTAAAAGTTGAAACTAAACACCATCAATGAACCAAGAACTGAAACCTGAGAAGCAGGCCGATCCAAACCCACACTGGCATTTGGTCGAACAGCTAGAAAGGGCTCCACAACAAAGGCAGTGGTGACAACCACACCACGGCATCCATCCCAAATCCCCCCAAGAATCCGAAAATCGCCCCTCATGGAGTCCGGAAGCAGCAATCCAGAAGCCGAGAGCGTTGTCTTTCCGTCCCTGAAAACAGAAAAGAACACAACTTTTTCAGAAAAGTACGCGACCTGGGTGCTACTGAAACTCGGGAAAGATTAATTGTTTACGTACACACCGGTGGAGATGGAAGGGATGCCTCCTCATCTTCAGCCCCTTGGGATCCTGGAACCGGCGGTGGTGGAAGCATGAGCAGAGGAGGAGGAGGAGGAGCGGGCGGCGGTGGGAAGAGGAAGGGAGGACGAGAGACTCACCGGGCCTTGGATTCTGACCATGACTGCGTGTCTGCGTGCGATCTTCGCAATCTCTGCCGCCTCCATTTTTCCCCCTTCCGGCCGAAGGAACTGGAACTGGGAACGGGAGCTGGAAAAGGGTTAACTTGTTCGTTTGCTCTTTTCGTCTGAATGTTCTGTGATATTATTTATTAAATAATTTTTATATTTTTTATTATTATTAAATATAATAATTTTTTAAAAACTATTATCATCCCAACTTTTAAAAAATATCAATAACACATTAATATAATAAATATTATTTATTATTCTATTACATATCTTATTCATTATTTATCACAACTTTTAAAAAATATTATCATTACTTTTTTTTTTACAGTAAATCATGTAATTTCTAAAAAAACGTAAAATTTAATCTAACTCATCAAAATGACCTAACAAATAAGACCTAAAATATTTACATCGTAAATTATGCAATTTCTAAAAAAACATAAATTTTATCTCATTTAATTTTACATCTTAAACAAACACATCTTTTGAAAGTTATTTTTGGAAGGATAAAAAGTGATTTCAATATGAATATTAGATGAATAGTATTTTTCGTACATCAATCAAAAAAAATATTATCATTACTTTTTTAACGTAAATCATGTATTTTTTAAAAAAACGTAAAATTCAATCTAACTCATCAAAATGCCCTAACAAATAAGACCTAAAATATTTACATCGTAAATTATGTAATTTCTCGAAAAATGTAAATTTTATTTCATTTAATTCTACTAGACAAACACATCTTTTGAAAGTTATTTTTTGAACGATAAAGAGTGATTTCAATATGAATATTGAATGAATAGTATTTTTCGTACATCAATCAAAAAATCGAGAGTTGATGGTAAGTTGACATTTAATGTGATTATAGTGAATTTAAGTTATGTTAATATTTGTTTTGTAATTTAATTAAAATGTAAAATATAATTATTTAAAATATAAAAATGTTAAAGTGATTAAAGAACATGATAAAAAAATTATGAAAAAGTGTCTCAGAAAACTCTCACGTTGTTTTTATTATTATATAATTTTTTATCACATTTTATATGAAGCTTAATTTTGTGTATTTCATTACCCTCGATTCACTTGTAAATGGAGTCAAAACAAACAAAATCAAGAAGTTGAAATGTAATTTTTTATTTTTTAATATAGTTTTTTAATTTTTTTAAATATAAATTATTATTTTTGTTCAAATGTACTTTTTACATCTTGTTTCTTACGTAATGATTTTATAAATAATATTCTTTTTTAATGGTTAAAAAAATCGATAATAGTAAATTTCATTAAAATATATTATTATTGAAATGCAATTACTCAATGATTGTAATGTAGTGTAATGATTAAGTTTTAACATTCACGAACAATTTTTTATAACTTCTAAAATCATTTTCAACTTTATTATTACTATATAGATTCTAATAATCTTTCAAATTTACTCAAAATTATTACTTAATTGAGTCAATTACTGCATGAACAGCTTATTTGACATTGGAGGATTAAGCAGGTTCTCACAAATATATCCGTATCATTTGCTAATGATTTTCTTGCAGCCAAAATTATTCAAACTAATTATTACACTTATACAATGCAAACTGTTTTTGCTGAGTTTTGTTTAAACATTTTTTCACAGTATATCTTAATTTTTTATTATACACTATAACAATTTATAGTAATATTTACTAAATAAATTTAATATTTTACATCAAAAAATTATATAAAAACACTTACATTGTAAATCATACAATTTCTTAAAAAATATAAACTTCACATCACTTAATTTTACCTCTTAAGATGTGTTTATTTAAAAAATAAAAATAGGTGAGATGATATTCACGTTTCAAGAAATTACATAATTTATGATATAAATTTTTTGATATAATTTTTTAATATAAAATGTTAAAATTATTTAATAAATACTATTGTATGTATAATAAAAAATTAATATATACAGTAAAAAATACTTAAATAAATAAGACCTTAAACAAACACAAAGGAGAGTTTTTAATTGCAGTACCTTTTGCAGGTAGTATGATTCCCCAGTTTTGATGATTACTTGATTGACACAAAGAGGAACGTTGACAACAGAAAGGAATGAATGTTCTCTCTTTTGCAGAATAGTTCTAGGCTTGGTTTTATAACTCATAACAGGATCTGACCACAACCCACAAGTGATGTGCCCTGTGCCCTCTGCCCTCTGCCATGATAATTGAATGTAGCAGTCCATGAACATCAAGACAAGCAACAGTAGCCCCCAGGACCAAATTATTCAATGCTCATTGATTTGTTGTATAAAATACAATATACAGACCCCTCGTTTTAGAATCAGAAGTATCATCCTAAATTATTGAACTTCTTTCTAATGTTGAGTTATGACATGTTTCTACAACTACATGAAGCCATCAATCTCAACACAAATCTTAGATCATTACCAAGGTTTTTAGGTTTATCACTGTCAGATTTAACCCACATCAACAGCGATGTGAAAGTCTTAGACCCATATATTGAAGTAACTCATTTTCTCACTACTAATTAATGAGTTAAATTTTAACATGGTATCAAAACATTAAAACCTTTAAGTTACTTGTTGATGTCAAATCTCACCTTGACAAGAAAGCATTGGATTAATCTCACATCTACAATGATGTAGAGGTCTTTGACCCATATATTATGGAAACTTGTTTTCTTACTATCAATTAATTTTGAGTTAGAACTTAAACAATCACAATTTCCATGTCATAAAATTTTTCATATTTGTAATGTATGAAAAGCTTCACAAGTGCAAAATCTTAACTAATAAAGAAGAAATGAACCATAGACAGAGATTGTGACAATTGCATAAAAGGAAAACAAACAATAACTTATATGTTCGAGATGATTGTCAAAACATAGATGGAGATGAAAGGAAGCAAAGATTGGAGCAAAGAGAGAGATAATTTTATTGAACTGATTTGGATGTTTAGCTTTGACCCATGAACAAATCAGTGTACAGTACCACATGAAACTGATTTTTCTCTAATGAGCAGCATCTTCCTCCTCACAGAACTTCTTGTACTCCGTTGGCCCCATCAGTGATTCCAATTCTGAAGGGGCACTTGGTTTGACTTTGATCATCCAACCATCATCATACGGGCTCGTGTTGATCTGAAAAATTTCCAGCACTCAAGGCTATTTTATCAATCCTTCTGCACTCATCAAATTCTTCTAATGAACGTGAATGAGGTCGATAGAAGAATTACCAGGCCTGGGGTTTCACTCAACTTGGTGTTGACCTCAATGACTTCTCCAGAGATGGGAGCATTGACATCACTTGTTGCCTTCACACTCTCCACATTCCCAAAACTGTTGCCTTGTGTACATGAGCTTCCACACTCTGGAAGCTCCACAAACACCACTTCCCCAAGATGATCCTGCATTCAGCAAGTTCAGAGATAGAAGAGCCAAAATGAAGTGGAACTCTAAGAAACAAATGCTGGAAATTAAGAAAAATAAACATCTAGAACAGGTAATGGCAGCCTCAATGTTGAATACTGAACATACAACCCAGAATAATAGTTACATTTGTTAAATGTCATACAAGTGTCAAAATAATCTATGTATGAAATCATGTATGGTGCGACAAATTTTGGTAGCTTATCATCTCAAGAAATGTAGCTCCTCACTTAGTTTCTATATGATACAAATTACAGGTCTTCTTTCAAGATCTATTGGTGTCTGATGTTTCCATCATGTGTGTACCTTATACTGGACCAATATGCTTCATAACTTGAAGTTCCTTCTTTCTTGAAGAAATTTTCTAGGCTTGTATCAACAAATGACATCCAAGTTAAATTTTTAAAAACCCTCTAGTCACTTGTCTTTTAGTCATGGCTAGTATAAAATACACTCCATCTTGAATAATTAAGAAGCTGATATCAAACATATAAATTCATAGTGTACTTAACTTGAAAAAACCATCCCTAGTGAACTGCACGATCAAATATAACAGTAGTGCCATCAATGGATGATGACCAAGAGATGCACATCCCAAACCACTATCAGAAAGAAAAGAAAACAACCTATCATTCACCTGTGCATGGTCTGTGATTCCAACAGTGGCCATTTCTCCCTCATGCTTGACCCATTCGTGGGAAGTTGCATACTTCAACCCATCCAAAACTGCACACACCACAAAAACAAACCAAAACACACGCCTTTCATCCTTACCATCTTCCCCAACAAAGCCCAAGAAGCAAAAACCCAACTCAGAGAGAGAAGAAAACGGGATAAGCACAAGTTCTTCTGTGGTACCATTTGCAGAGAAGCGTCTTGAGATGGCGAAGGGCGACGACACACACACACTGGTGGCGGCCGAGGAGGATATCTTAAGTGCATTGGATGCTGAAGAAGCCCACAGTCTCAATGCCATTGCCACCTTCCCTTGCTCTTCTCCTCTGGGGTTGGATTGGGCAGGGGTGGAGGATGGCAAGGAGTGGTTGGAGCTGTGCTGCGCGTGATCTCTCTACTCTTGGATCTGGTTGGTCAGTGGTTGATGTGCGGCTCAAGCGTCATCCTCCACACCAGGCGGCGTTATCCATAACCTTCGGCCTTCAGTGACTATTATAAAAGACTTGTTTTTCAGAATACCCATTAATATTATAAGCTTGAAAAAAAAAAATATCCAAGGGATCATTAATCAATCTTACTATTTTTCTTTTATCTGAGAGGAGAAAAAATAATTTTTAAATAAATAAAAAGATATTTTTTATAATAAAAAAATAAATTAAAAAATATAAATATTATTATAAAAATAAAAATACTTTTAAAAATTAAAAGTACAGAGAATTAAACAATGTCTTAGACATAAAAGGTTGCACTATAAAAAAATAATATTTTAAATACTCCACTTTATATGTTAAAGATGATAATGCATTAATGCATATTTTACCCTAACATATTTCAATATAAAAATATAGCAATGCATGTGTTGGTACTATAAAAATATTTAAATATAATGTTTAGATAATAATATTTAAATATAATATTTAGACAATAATGCACTATAAAAATATTTTAGCATAAGATATTTAAAATATGAAAGATCAGTAATGCATATGTTGGTGCTTAAAGAAAAATTTCTGTCACTTACAGGTAATAATTTTTTAATAGGTAAATAACACCTTAGATGTGAAGTCTACTCGTGAATTTATTAAAAGAGAAGATGATTTTTGGACAACCACGGAAATTTAAGGTTTAGAGTTTAGAGTTTTTGTCCTTAATGACTAGTTTAAGTTTTTGTCCTTAATGAATTTATTAAAGTTTTTGTCCTTAATAACACCTTAGATGTGAAGCCTAACATATTTCTGCATTAAGATTAGTTATTTTCACTTACAGGTACTTCACATGACATTTAAGGTTCAGAATTTATTATGTTTATACTTTTTAATTGTTGTATTCAATTATTATTAATGCAACTATGAGATTTCTTGCATTGATTTTTTTAAATATCATACAGTGTAACAATTTTATTATAAATATGAATTTTAGGAGTGTGGGAAAACCCACATGAACAAAAAAACTTTTCTTGCAATCAATGTATTAGGGGTAAGGTATATTAAAATAAAATAGAAAAATATTTTTAATGATACACAGATAAATATGAAATGTTAATAATATACAAGTAATAACTAAATTGTTTATAACATGTAAATAAAAAAGTATCAATATAGGAAGATGACCAACTTAAATTAATTTATTACATGCAAAGAGATTATGTAGGACTACTCTAACAAGAAAAAGGAATTTATATAACATAATTTGGATTGTATGGTTAAAGGAAGATGATCAGATATTGATTTTGACATCACAAGAAAGATATGTTTTGAGTTGTCAGCAGTTGAACACTTGAGTATCTCAGCATCACATAAATAGGATCATTGCAGAGGGACATGTTCCAGCCATCATCCTGTAGTTTTAAAAGTGAAAAAGACAATAATTGAAAGAACCTCATGGAGAAGAATGAAACCATTTTATGGTTTGGTTCAATGTGGTTTTCCTTGCTCTACCACACCATTGGAAGCCTTTTAAGGTAAGATGAGGTGCAATTATGTTCAACTTGTGTGAGTAGAGGATCCACATTTCTGCAAAGTGTCTTCTGCAATTCATGGAACATATATACAAGTAGTGAGTCCATCACACAATCACATCCCAGAGGAAAAGGACAGATTATGGCATGCATAAAGTTTTCTTTCCCAACAATTCACATTTTCAGAAATATCTGCATCAGCATCAAGTGAGATTAGATTAGTTCATCATTAGACCAGAGGCCGTGGTTGCATAACTTTGATCTCAAGCTTTAGCCTCATCTTTTCTCTCAATGGTGCATATGTCAAATGTGCATCGTCTAAACGGTCAATACCTGCTAACCACTTCCAACTTTCATGAGTTCAAAGATCTGTCATGTACTTGTACTGTAAACATTTGATTACTTGGAGCTCTTGCACTGCCAACTGCAAGCACACAGGCACAGCAAGGTATCCATGCTCAAAGTCGCGTGTCAGCTTGTCTAGTTTCTAAATAAAGGTTCATCTACCTTGGTTTTTGGTGTTCAACAAATTTACATAAAAGAGGCTATGATAAATTTTCCAGCTAAAGTTGGTTGGTTTACTTGTTGCATTCAAATACTAACAAAAAATGGTTTCTATCACAGTCTGAATCAAGCACAACTGCAAAACTGTCTAGGACAAAGCAAGATGGAGACCAGATGAATAACTGCACAAGGACGCATTCCTGTTGCTGCATACAAACCTTTGGAAGCTTAGCAACATTATATTTGGAGTTAAAAGAGAGAATGTTGGATAATTTAAAGCTATGAGAAAAACATGTGCTTACTGTTTCAAATGAACTTTGTGGCCTCGTGTAAATGCCACTGCAATTCATAGACTTGACTTTAAATTTCCAATGTACCCTATCCAAAAACTTCTCATGTACATCACATCTAAGTAATTCTTCCAACTTCAATGGGAAAAGCAAGGAACCATGGTAGCAGAGTAATTATCAACCACTCAATCAGCAGAGCAGCAATTATGCCCAAATCATCATAAACAAGGACATTGAAGCCAATACATAGAGAAAAAACAAAGTAAAACTAAATGAGATCAACTCATCAGATCATGAGAAACCATAAGATAATTTAGTTGGGTCACCTGGACAAACCCTTTATTTTTTTTGAAATTATAGGCCTATTTTTTCAGCACGAAGATTGATACATAAATGTGCACTTCAAATAATGAATGACATAAATTTTCATATTTGCAACAATAAATTTCTTTAGATCCACTTTGGTTTCTGGCACAGGTAATATTTTTCTTCAAATTTATCACCATCACAAGTTCAGGAAATTGGAAAGCTTCCAAACAGGCAACCAATACATAAAACAAAAGCAGTTGCATCTACAAAGTTAGATTGCATCCATTCCATTAAGACAGGTAAACCTGTTTAATTACTGAAATAGGAAGAATTTCAGTTTGCTCAGTTATGTGGCAGCAGTGGATGGTGAAGACCTACTTTGAATCCAGTGGATCACATCCTCCTTACTTGCAACAAAATGGCCATCATTTCCTTCATTCTGCCGAAAAGGTGAAGCCAATTTCACCATATGAGAGGCAAAGGAGGTTGCTAACCCTTGGGAAAACTTATGACTTCCAGTTCCAGTATTAACAGAAAACAGCTGAGGTAATGCATCTTTACTGTGGATATAGTCAGCCAAAGTTGACATCCAAACTTCAAATGCTGTGTAAGCAGCACCAACAGATAGTGACCTTAAATTCAAAGACCATTCTGTGGAGAGCTTGGTTTGCAAACCAGGATATAATCCATAAGTGGTCCCTAAAGAAAAAATCTCCTGTGCCCTCCGAGATGGAAAATTCCGGTTTAGACAGATATCCATCAGGCAGTTGCAGAAGGGTCGCCTTGCTTCCATTTTGGCATTGCTGAGAATCCCTCTTAGCTCATCCCTCACCACCTCATATCCAACATTCTCATTGCCAAGCAATCGGACAAAACCAACCAACTTTGGATTGACCCTCTCTATGCAAGCAAGGACCTTGTCAACATCATCTTGCTCTTTGCAAACAGCAACCACCGAAAGCAAGCATCCACAAAGCCGATCATCAGGTGTGATACGTCTATCCATCAACACATTAAACACCCTTACCGCCTCATCTATCCTCCTAGCTTTTCCAAAACACTGAATCAAACAAGTGCAGCTCATTACATTTGGCTCAACCTGATTTTCCAGCATCTCCTCAAATGCACTTAGAGCCTTCTCAACCTTCCCCACACTGGCATACACATTAACCATGGCAGTGTAGCTCCAGCTATCTGGTTTACTCCGCACTGACACCTTCATATCAGCAAACAATCTCTCAGCCTCCTGCTCCATCCCAAGATCTGCACACACACTCAACAATGTATTATATAGAATCAAATCCATCGGCCACTTATTTGATTTCATCCGCTCCCACAGCTCCATTGCATCCCTACTCCACCTCGCCTTTCCGTAAACCTTGATTAAAGAAGTTAGCGTCTTCTCGTTTGGTTTCAACCCTTTCTCAAGCATTTCCTCAAACAAATTACGCGCAAACCCCGGCTTCCCCGCCTTGCCCATGGCCTCCACCAAGCTGTTGTACACGACCAAATTGGGCTCAATTTCCACACTCTTCATCTCCTGCAACACATACTGAATACCATCATAGTCCCCTGCCTTGCCAAACATCTTCCCAAGAACCGCAAACGCTACGGCATCCGGCGTCCAGCCACTCGCTCTCCCTCTTTCATACAAGCTCAGAACCTCTTCTACCTTCCCCAACTTGGCATACACGTCGAGAATTGCAGAATAAGTCACCTCATCCGGCATCAGTCCAGTCTCATACATCCTCTCGAACCAATGGATCGCTCTATCGTACTGCTTGCAGCGCTTGGCGCACGTAATGACAGTCGAGTACGTGATGTTGTCGAGCTCAACACCGGCGTCGACCATCTCCTCGGCGAGAAGCTCCACGAGGTCAAACCGCTTTCCGACCAGGAGATTCTTCATGGCAACGTTGTAGAAAATGGTGTCGACATCGAAAAAGCTGTTACCTTTGACCCACAGGAAGAACTGGTGCGCCTTCCGCCACGGTCGGAGGCCGTTGAGGATGAGAAGCGCGGTATCCTTGCTCGGTGGGTCGGGAAGAATCTCGCTGACGGCGGCGGAGAAGGCATCCTGGTCGTCGTTGGGGGCAGCAGCAAGGCGGCGGGAGAGGAGAGGGAGATCAGCAAAATCCACGTTGTAGGGGTGCACCCGCGGCGGCGGGCGGCGGTGGCGGCTGAGGGACATGACCTTGGGTCTGGGCCTGGATGGGTTGACCCAAGTGGACTTGGGTTTGGTGGATGGGAGAAGGTTTTGGGGGTTTTGATCATCTGGGTCGTGTTGGTTCTCCCTGAGAAGGGTGTGAGACAGAGGGAGGAGCTGGTCGGAGAGGGAGGGGCTGCGGCCGGAGCCGGAACTGGTGGGGGCGGAGTGGCGAACGAGGCCGGTGGTGGGCTTGGAAGAGGGCGGGCGGGAGGGGAAGAGGAAGCGTTGGGTTCGGAGGAAGGGGGTGGAGTTGAGTGGGAGGTCTGGTAATGGCTGGTGTGGAGTTGATGTGGAGGAAGAAGAAGAAAAAGCCATTGGCGTCTGCAGCAGACGGAGAAGGTGAACAGTGGAAGAGGCGAAGCATGCGTTGGAGTGGGCGTTTTGTCATCAGTTAAAAACTTTCTCCTCTTCTATCTGTTCTTCGAAAAAGTGATACTTCGGCCAGATACGCTTAAACTTTAAGTAAAATTTTAGATTTTCGATTGTGCACTCTTATCTTATTTAAAGTTTAACTCCTTTAGAAAATTGTCAAGTTAAATTTTCTCTTTAACCGCTTCTGAAATTGCGATACGGTAACACATTTCTATAGTCAGGACATTTAACTTATTATTGTTCATAATTTTTTAAAAATTATATGATTTATGGTAAAAAAGTAATAATAATTTTTAAAAAAAAAGTTACGATAAATAATAAATAAAATATGTAAAATAATAATAAATATTATTTATTATAATAATACGGTAATTGTGTTTTATTTATGAATAATGAATAAAATATGTAATAAAATAATAAATAATATTTATTATATTAATACAATGATAGTATTTTTTTAGAATTGTCGTAATAGTATTTTTTGAGTGTTGTCATATCTAATAAATAATATAAAAATTATTTAGTAAATGATACTGTAAAATGTTGTGATATATCATGAAAAATGTGATTGTACAATGATAATTATTATGTATTTTTATTTTTTACTATATATTATAGTATTTTGTAACATTTATCAAACAATTTTAACATTTTATATTAAAAATCATACTAAAATACTTACATTATAAATCATACAATTTCCAAGGTTTGTTTGTTAAAAAATTTTCTACTATTATTAATTTTACCAAATAAAGAAGTAATTTTTTGCTACCAAACAAACCCTTACTTTCATTGCTTAAACAAATGCACCTTAAGGTTCCATTTGATTTCAGATTTTTCCAACTCTTAAAATCATTGTTAACGTTATTATTACTACACATATTTTAATGTATAAATTTTTATCACCTAAATTACTATATAATTCTAACTCTATTTACAAAATTAGTTTTAACTTCAACTCTATTCAACTCCCAAAACTAAAAAAGGTTATCCACAAATACACCTTAAAAGACAGTTAGGTAAAGTGAGATTTAAGTTTTTTAAGAAATCATACGATTTACAATGTAAGTATTTTGGTATAATTTTTTAAGATAAAATATTAAAGTTATTTAGTAACTATTACTATAAACCATTGTAATGTACAATGAAAAATATAAGTACATATTAAAAAACATAAAAACAAACGAGGGCAAAGTATTTCATAGATATTTAAATTTTTTTATTTTACATTTAAATTAAAATTTATTCATTTAAAAATAAAAAAATATTATTTTCATAATTAAAATATACCCACTTCCTTAATTGTTATTTAATTATTATAATTTCACAATTTTTATTATCAACATTTGCATATTCTGCATTGCTGCATTTGTTTGTAACTTTAAACTTCCATTTTTATATCATAGTTAAAAGGAATGTTACCAGAATGTTACGTGATGTTACTTTTGATAATTTAAATTAAATTTAGTTAACTATACAGATTTACTTAACTATACTGATCATATGTTTATAACTTTTTCTTTTATATACAGTACTCTAATGAACAATATTTCATATAATTACTCTGTATAGTTAATCAAATTTAATCTAGACTATCTAAAAGTAGTATCACTAGAGATGATACTCTAGTGACATCACTAAAGAATCTGTTCCCTAGTTAAAATTA
>JAMKPZ010004502.1:0-29559 GCA_024699675.1 Amphibolis antarctica
GGTGTAGATTTAGAATTAAATGTTAGTACAATAGAAGAATAATTAAATCAAATGTTTAATTTATACACACAAAGATATGGATTAAGAATAGAACATTCTCCTTCACCAATGTCCACAATACCAGAATCAAATGTTGAACCATCTTTAGATTCTTGGGTATTTTTACAAGATCCAAGATTTGATGAAGATATTCCAACATCATCATCATATAATTATAATCATATACTATTTAGACAAGAATTAATTACTTTTAATGTAACGAATCATCAATCATTATTATTTACTCAACATTCTAACTTAAATACGTTTGATGTTTTAGATTGGTGAAGGTAACAATCACTGATTTTTCCAATATTATCAATAATGGCAAATGATTTATTAACAATTCTAGTGTCTACAGTAGCTTGTGAACATGTTTTTAGCATGAGTAGCAACGTGCTTGATGACTGAAGAGGCAAGCTTAAAGAAGATATAATAGAAGCATTAATATGTGTAAAAAACTGAGAGCTTACTGCACTCCGTGAACAAGATCAAGTTGAAAATTTTATTAAACAACTTACAAACTTAAATATTTCATAATTAAAATATTTTTATTTTTATTTTTCAATTTGTAGTTTTTTTTTAAATGTAATTTAATTTTGTTGTAAAATTTGTTTAAATGCAATTGTAAATTTGTAATAATGTAAATATAAAATACTTAATTCATTAATAAATAAAAACTTAATTTAATTATATGCATTGTTATCTGATTGTCTCATTTATTAAATTGTTGAATACTTGAATATTGAATTAAATTTAAATATTGATGGTTGAACGGTAGTATGCCCAGGTAGGTGGGCTAGGGAACTGTGCCTAGGTCGGTAACCGGGTCATTAGGTTGGCAATCGGCTTGTAGTGCTGGGTCCCACCGTCCCACCCGATAGCCGATCCAAGACCTGCTATCGGGTTGCAGCGTCGGGTCTTGGGAAGAATCATGTTGGTCAAATTTATACTATTGACCGACACAAATTGTATTTTTTCGTACCATGAGTAGTACCTGGATTAACCCATGGGTGGTGTAGGTCATGCCAGTATGGCACGAATAGTATCGTGTCGACATAAAATTTGTGTCATATTAGACCGACACGATAAGATTAATAAGTCTAATTTTACTGATTCCCATGGCTGTCCAGAACTTTAATTTTCCATTTACTAAATTGTGGCATTTGAGTTTCGAATGGATTAAAATATTACGGATTTGGTGAGCACAATGTTTCCAATGCGAGCTGTCATGCCTGGTCATTAATTAACATTGAAATATTTATTCGGTCTCCGCAGAAATAATAAATTGACGAGGTCCGCAATTTTACCATTTCGACGGTGAAGTTGACGATTTCTCCCTAACTTGATGCATCGAAGATTCCTCGAGTTCTCCGGTTCATTTCTAATTTCCTGTATGTATTTGTCGGAAATTTGTTATCTAGAATCTTAAATGTCTGCTGTATATATAATCAAATACTGTCATTTTAGATATTAAGAAAGGCGGTGACTGTGAATTAATTAGTTAATTACATATTGAATGGTGATACGATTTGATTTTATTTATTGAGCGGAATGATTGTACATGATATTATTAACCTGAAACGAATAATAATATATTTTTATAAACCTTTGTTAGCAGGTTTAAATTTCAATGAAATTAAACCTTATAATTAATTTGTAGATTTTGTCACCTTCTTGATTAAGTGGCCGCTGCTTACGAACCCCAAGCTCCTCATTACAGGAAGATTATCTTTGGAGATTTGTCTGGAGATTGTTGGTAAAGTTAACTTTTTTCTCTAGAAGTTTTGGTCGCCTTCCTTGACTTTGTCCTCTCTAAAATTTTCTCTTTTTGGGACAAGAATTTAATTTTAGAGGAAGAATAAAAATATAAAAAATGACGGAAATTGAATTCTCATTTCAAGTTAGGTGTTTACGTACGTAACGAAAATGACAGGAATTAAAAATTTAGGTGTTTTATGCAAATGAAAAGGAATTGAAATTATAAAAAGTAAATAATTTTAGAATTTAAGATTATAATTAACCCTAATTATAATTTTAATGAACAATATTATTATGCTAAAAATAAATAGTTTAATAAAAATTATAAGGCATTTCTACAAACTAAAATATTTAACTTTTCTTTTACAGAAGATAATGCCCACCCCACCGTAAACAAATATTTTCATAAACAACTCTTCTCACCTTCTTCTTTAATTTTTTTTATACATATTTTCCCTTTATTTTTCTTCCCCTTTTTATTTTTCTTTTTTTTCATTTCACCCGATCTTTCTCTTGCAATGACGTCGGTGAACTCATCAAACAAAAACCTTTCCCATGCAAGAACGAACGTGAGATGATGAGTAAGCAGAGGTTTTGTCGACATATCTGTGAGCGCATTGAACGAGAAGCAAACAGGCGTAAGTGGTGAGCAAAATAAGGGTTTCGTCAACAAATCTATGGGCTAGCGAGCTGACACGAGAAGCGGGCAATGAGCGGGTAGGTGTGTCTATCATTTTTTCCCATTGTTTCTTAAGGGTATATGGGAGTGGAAAAAAAATTCTCATCCTCCTTGTACAAAAATTTCCAACGAGATAAAATTTTCTGTCTACAGCACAAATACCAGCCCTCTCAGATAAGAAATGAATTATCATGTTGAGAGCTGCAATGGCGATGATGAAGCTAAGGCTTGTTTTTGCAGCCACCCGTGAGGAGGGAAGCCCGAGCCGAGCCCTAAGGAGCGTTGTCCGGTTGTCCCACCCACACGCCGCTCCCCCTCCTCCTCTCTCCAAAGCTCGGCCTCCTTCTTCATCCATCACCACAGGCTGCCAGAGTACAACAGCGCACCTTCACGGGTCTTTGGGACTGTACCCAAACAACGCAAATGACATGCGTCCTTCCATATATGCTTACCATCACCACCATGTATGCTGCGCGCATGGGAAAAATAAACAAAACCACTTACCACTCACTGCTACGCATCCCACGCCACACACTGCGTCTCCACCCTGTGGGTGGCAATAATACTGAAGGCCAGAGGGCATCAGGATTCTTACAGTGCGGGGATTCACATGTGCAAAGAGATCAGGAATGAGGGTGTACATGTTGGGGGGAAGAATGTGAGGATCGTCACATGGAATATATGGGCGCGCGGCCGGCAGGTGTCTTGTGAGGCCCTAGAAGCTGCTACCCTCAATTGTTCTCCATCGATCGATCGACATATCGATCTCTTCCCACCAAACAAACAGCTTGCCCGCACCACCATTGCAATTAATCCTGCTTTAATTAATTAATTACCATCAACCTGCAGGTAATGTACGTATCAGCAGAACCTGATGAACCCCGCAGCAAATCATTTCTTCGAAGCTCTAACAATTCCAGAGTTTTAATTAATTACGTACATTCTTCAAGAAACAAGTGATTAATTGTTTTGTTCCCTAGCTCTCATCTTTCTCTGTTTCTGCATGTATATATTCATCAGATTCTTTTGATTTTGATTCAAATAAAGAGTCATTTCTCGATAGCGACCTCGATTTTCTTACTTGGTTAAGTCCGCTTTATCAATTTAAATTTTAAGTATAAAAAGGTAAAAAAAGGAGGAGGAAGAATAGAATATTTTTGAGGCAGTGTGTGTACATAAATAACTGATAAAATGTGGCGAGAACCAAGAAAACGTTCACAGTTGCGGCAGCGGGTACGGTTGAGGGTTAGCAGATGAACCACGAACTGAACGACACGTCTCACGAATCCGCCATGGGACTGTGAGATCGACATCACCATAAATTTCCAAGTCGAGCTCTCGCCTCTCGGCCCGGCCGACCACCCCAAGTCCAGCTCTCTCTGCTTCGCTTCTCCTCTGTCATTCTTCTTCCCCTGTCCTTGTCCAAACACCAGAAGCTCGTTTGATCACGACAAGTTTCGGCAAACAACAGCAGCAGCAGCAGTAACTCCATCAACCTCACCTGCTATGTTACCTTGCTGAGGAGACCTGCAAGGTGGCACCGACATGGCCGGAGTGGGCCGTGCCCTGCTACTCGTCTACGTCGCCGCCGTCGTGGTGGTTTCCCCGCATGGCTCGGAAGCAAGAACCCATTTCCACAAAAGGCGAAAACATCACATTCGACCGCCGCCCACCGATGCTTCGGCCGGGCTGGTTGTTCCGAGCGACCCGTACAGCAATGGTACGCGTGTGAGTCGGCGCCCGGGAGTGTTCGACGTGATGACGTTTGGGGCCGTAGGCGATGGGGACACGGACGACACCGAGGCATTCAAGGCCGCCTGGAAGGTGGCGTGCGAGGTGGACGCCGGCACGTTGCTCGTGCCTCCAAACAACGTCTTCGTCCTACGCTCGACCATTTTCTCGGGACCTTGCAGGCCTGGATTACTTTTCCAGGTACTAGGCTCTTCATCTTGGTAAAGGCTAGCTAGATCCTTCGCGTACGGTAAAAATACACTTAAATTTCTTACATTTTTACATAAGTGGGACTATATATTCCAACATGGGCTCACCTAGTCGTGGGAACTAATTGCAGATGGACGGAGTTGTGATGCCCCCGGACGGCCCCGACCGCTGGCCGAAGTCCGACAGCAGACATCAGTGGCTCGTGTTTTACAAGGTGGACGGCATGACGTTGCGGGGGAAGGGGACGTTCGAAGGCAATGGAGAGAAATGGTGGGAGCTTCCCTGCAAACCTCACAGGGTAATTTTTAGGATTTGTCTGTCACTGTAAGCTTAAAATATTTTATATAGATAAGATGACGTCTGTCACTGTAGAATGTGTCACTATATGCATATTGATGACAACAGATTAACAAACAAATCCGTCATTATAGGCTAATTTTCTTGTAGTACATCTGAACTTTGGTTTTGCTCTGCTGCTCTAAGCAGGGTCCTCATGGGTCGACTTTGCATGGACCGTGCGATAGTCCGGCGGTGAGTGGCACTCCCTGGCTTGGACCATCGGTGCTTTCCGAAGAAGTGGTGGTGGTGCTTGGGTTCCATTTCCAAACGAAGAAAGCTACTTGATTACTTAATTGCGTCTGTGAATTGTGTTTAGATGATGAGATTCTTCAAGAGCTCCAACATCACGGTGAGGGATGTGTACATGGAGAACAGCCCGCAGTTCCACATCAAATTCGACGCATGTGACGGCGTGCACATCGATGGCCTGTCGATCAGGTCGCCGGCGTCCAGCCCCAACACCGACGGAATCCACATACAGGACACGAGGTCCGTCGGCATCTACAACTCCATGATCCGCAACGGTGAGTCGATTATTTACATTCGAGGTCCAAGACAAGGTAAAAATAGATGCTAATTATATAAGCCCTCCCGGAATAAGCAATCTGCTTTAATTGATCGAGTAGGCGACGACTGCATCTCGATCGGGCGGGGATGCTCCGGCGTGGACATAGAGAACATCACTTGTGGGCACAGCCATGGCATAAGGTAAGACGCACAAATGGTACAAGGATTCAGATGGATCGATGTACACGAAGACGACGCGTACTAAACTTTTCTTATGCAAATAATGGTGGGCAGCATCGGGAGCCTTGGGGTGCACAATTCACAGGCCTGCGTGTCGAACGTGACGGTGCGCAACTCGGTGATCCGGAACTCGGCCAACGGCCTCCGGATCAAGACGTGGCAGGGGGGGACGGGGTCGGTGAGCGGGATCACGTTCGAGAGGGTGTTCATGGAGAACGTGAGGAACTGCATCATCATCGACCAGTACTACTGCCTCTCCAAGGCTTGCAGGAACCAGACGTCGGCGGTGTACGTGACCGACGTGTCGTACGCCAACGTCAGGGGGACCTACGACGTGCGGAGCGCGCCGATACACTTCGCATGCAGCGACACAATACCGTGCACCAACATCACCATGTCGGAGGTGGAGCTGTACCCCTTCGAGGGGGAGCTGATAGAGGACCCCTTTTGTTGGAACGCCTACGGCGGCATGCGGACGCTCACCGTCCCCCCCATCCCCTGCCTCCAGCAGGGGCTGCCACAGTCTCTACAGGAGACCTTCGTTTCCGGCTGCTGACGGCATCTCCCACCTGCCATGGCTCATGACGACAAAACGAGGCACAGCTGCGGCAGCCACGATTCCGGTGGGGACATTTCTCTTCACATCGATTAACCATTTACTCCGTGATTCGGCATTTGGACGTTTCTGGTTTTTGCTTTTCTTTTCTTCCCATTTTTCACTCTCTCGGCACACCGTCCGACATTCACCGGACGACCACGTGGAGAGCATCGAATGGACTGTGGCCGTCACGTGACGGACTTCGCCGGGAATTTTGCCGATTGGCGTGCATTTCCTGTCCCGACTCATGTCCCGCCATCATTAATATTATCATTAACAAATTAAACATGTTATTATTATTGTTGGTCACCAGTGTAAGTGAAGACGACATTTGGACCAGTGATTTGGGGATTCCGACGAGTGTGATGGTAGTGAAGAGGATGATTTTTTCTCTTTTCATCTTCGTCTATAATATAGTTAGAGTTTATTTACAAAAAAGTTTAACACTTAAACTAGAGCATATATTTCAAGAAACATAAATCATTAAATATATTAACTTTTAATGTCTCAGTGAAGATATTAATTATCTTGGAAGGGTTCATGACTATCAATATAAATGATTACTTGATTATTGTAAAACATGTCGATAGGCTTAAAACCTTTATATCCCATTCTGATAGTAAATTTTTGATCAATATCATCTCACTAGTGACTTAAGACATAAGTCTAAATTCAATCTTTACATTTGATTTTGAGAGAACATTTTTGCTTCTTACTTCTCAAGTTACAAAATTTCCACCTTCACCTTATGTTGCCTTCAATGACTCTATTCCATTTTTCGTAATTATATAATAAATCAATAATCATTATTTTCTGTTATCAAATCTTTTCTTATTAATGATATTTATTCAAATCATTAATGTCCATAACAACCCTTTCATGGTTACAAAATCTAAATTATTGATTTAAGGTAGGTTTTTTTTAACTTTATTTACTGTGAAATTAACTGTAATAATTGTAAAAATTTAAAATTAAAAGTAGTAAAATAAATAATATTAAAATTATATGATAAATTATGTGTTAAATTTTTATGTATAAAATTTTATATGATAATGATGATATATAAAGATTTATATAAGAAATTATTGAAATTGAAACAAATGGAAACTTAACAATAAATCTGTTAAAGATAATGTTTGCTTACCCGAAAGAAAAGAATTTTCTATAAAAAGATATCTACACCATCAAAACTGTATCTATATTCAAAGATATTTTCTTTAACAATAATACACATGTTAAAAAAATTATATTAACAAATTAGAAAAAGAAAAAGAATTTTTTTTAACAAAACTTATTATATATCAATGGGAACGATCGATTAGTGTGGGTAGAAATGATGGAAATTTAATTTTTAATAAAAATAAAACTAATGAAATTTTTTTTTAACAAAGTATTTGTACATATAAGGTCTATTTGTGTATTTTAGAAATTAAAGAAACGAAAATTTTGGAAAAGTTTAAGGCAAAGGAAAGTGAAATTTAGGAAAAAAAAATTACCAATAATCGTTTGTGTATCCAATAGAAAATCTAGAAAATTCACATTTTAGTATGAGAAATTAAAGAAAATTTTCATATAAATCTTACCTACATGATTAATAGTTTTAAAAAATAAGTTCAAATATTCAAAATTAAATATTCAATTGTTCAACTTTAAAGGCAGAGAGTGATTTTCGTAGTATTCAATGTATAAAATAAATCTTTCATTCAATTTTTATAATTTTTTACCTTGCAGAGAACAACTCCGACAAACGAGCTTTTGCAAAAAATAATTGGTTATAACGGAAGAGCGGCAAAGATGGACAAGTAATAAAGGCGAAGGAGGAAGGTGAAAATGAACGAATAGTGAAGGTAAAGATAGATGAGTGGTTTTGAAAGTCACAAACATAAGATTTGATAGTCAGTTTGCAAGTGTGAGCACAATAACCTTGATTTTTTTGAGATGAGTGAAAATTTTTGAAGGAAAAGGAAGATAAATGGAGAAAATAATCTTTTATATCATTAGAAATTTTTCAAAATTTTCAGTTATAATGATAAAAATTTAAATTTTTTTCTTGATTTCCAGTTTCTTAATTTTCATGCACAAATCTCTCGTAATGATATACGATAGAATTAAAAATTTGTGTTTACGTAGGTATAAGAGTTCATGAGAATTAAAATTATTAAATAATTTTATCGGTTAAGATGATTAGTCTTGTAATTTTAATAGATAATATTATTATGTTAAAAATAAACACTTTAATAAAAAATTTATTATTCAATTTTGCAACCTAAAAAATGCTTTCTTTTTTAAAATGTAATGTCCACCTAAACAAATATTTTCATAACAAACATAGTTCAACATTAACATAACATTACTTAAAAACATTTTTAATACATTCATTCAATGATAGTATTTAATGGATTCCCAGACTTATATCGAGTGCATAATCTGTTCGCGTATTTATTAACAATTTCTTTTCTTTATTCTGCATTTCACGAACCTATACTAGAAGATGGTCTTTTAACTTCAATATTAATTATCTTTAAGTAAATCTAATTTATTTACTTCGTAGATAAAGTTACGAACTAAAAAATATACCGAAACAATTTTAACCTGCGTTGGAAATGGAAATGATATATAACCTTGTAAAAATACATTAAATTATTGTCTTGAGAATATCTATAATTAAATATTTTTAAAACATTTAAAAGAAGTTTATCTTTACATAGATAATATTTAACACCTTGATACGAAGAAATAAATTGAGTGTATCAAGTAGTCCCACGGAGGTAAATATAACCACAAGTTTATCTAGGAAAATTGAATCGAATAAAATTAAAATTAAAATTAATTTATAAATAAAATTAAAATTATATATAATAAAAAATTATATCTTAAAATTTATATTATAATAATAATTAACGATGATTCTGGAAGATTGAACCAACCGCTCAAGATCCACCCGGACCGCAACCATCATTTTTACGCACAAACTTCTCCGGCTGAACCACCCGCCTTGCCCTTCCCTCCTCCTGCTTGCTTCCTTCTCCGGTGTCGGCGGCGGTGGCGCACATCTCCTTCGTGTCTCACGGCCCAGGCCTAAGAAGCGATGTAAGAGAAATTCTTACCTACATCGGTGCAGTTCCGATCGTTCATGAAGTTTCATCTGTTTTTTTTTTTTTCTCCTTTACTGTTTGAAAGGATGGGGTTTTGGTTGTTGGAGGGCATAGAGGTATGGGGCGAGAACGAGAATGGAGTGTAGCAATCGCCTCCTTCCATACACGAGGCATGGATGTCGGTTCAGCGTTCGGCGAAGGACGGGTGTAATGCGCTGCGGCTGAGGAGAAGTGAAGGGTCGGAAGAACGCAAGGCAGGGATGGCGGTGGCATGATCTCGGAGGCCCGACAATCGTGGAACGTTATTTTAAGGGGGCGTCGTCGGAAGGGAAAATTCTGGAATCAAAATCCGAAATTTCCTCGTCTCCGTCTAGAGAAGAGCCGAGGAGTATGTGCAAGAAAGAAGATCGGAGCATGAGGCGTCGAGGAGGTTTGGAGACACGGGAGAGTAGTAGGGATTAGAATTGCGAATGATGTGGACTGCAGCAAAGTGGATCGAGCGGCAAGTCGGGAAGTATGGTCCGTAGAGAAGGGAGTTTTATGGTATTGTCATGTGGTGGGGATAAAGAATTCAAGATTGTCTGGATGTAGAGCTTGTGGGTGGTAATGCAATGTTTGGAATCAGTTTCATTCGTTGGTCAGAGGTTGTTAACTTGCCAATTTTCTGTGAAGGAAAAGGTATAAACAAAAGCTTCTTTTATAGTATCAGTATGGATAGACAATAGAGCTAGATTTTGCGCCAAGTAAATATGTAGGTGGATGTTGTTGGAAGCATGATAAACATAATGACTTAAATTACTTACTTTCAAAGGTCTGATGGAGTATAACATCCCAATTACCACCTGTGTCATAAGAATCCAAAAATCATGTGGTGCTTACAATTTACTGGTGGTATGAACTATTTCAAGATTTGTTTTGATATAATGATTGTAATGAAGCTCTACATTCAAAGAATCTCGCACTAG
Organism: Amphibolis antarctica; assembly: GCA_024699675.1. NCBI lineage: Eukaryota > Viridiplantae > Streptophyta > Magnoliopsida > Alismatales > Cymodoceaceae > Amphibolis > Amphibolis antarctica. The sequence goes on from JAMKPZ010004502.1 coordinate 10,165, forward strand.
ATTCTTGCATACAAAGATTGTTGCAGTGTTGGCCGTTACAAATGTTAGATCTAGGTCAGTTTTTTGGGTATAGTTAGATCCGACTGTTCACAGTATATTGTAGCTAGATGTGAATAAGTCAGAGGGAAGGAAGGAGAGCTCAGCTTGGCTCTTGTGTTGTTTTCCGTGGAGGAAGATCATCCTGAAATTTGATTCACCATTTGTAATTTCCATTCCATTTCAATAAAAAAATATTGTGGCAACCTGCTTCCAGAATTGCCATTGGCTCCAATCTTTATGGACGAGGAGCAGCAGCCATAAGGGTATTCATGTATGTTGTGATTTCATTCACTTTTCTTGGTTTTTATACATTCATTTGCATGGCTGCATTATATGTTGTACAGCGTTTTCTATGATGATTTTTGGTTGGAGTTACAATTCCACATGCTTAGCAATGATATTCTCCAGCATGTTTTTATTGTAGATGTACTCTAAAAAGTATTAACTTATCCTTTAAATAAGTTTCATTATTTTGAGGTTTCTTCACTTGATTTCTTTTAAAAGGCTTTGCTGCAATAAGTCTTATAATCTATGTGTTAATTGTAGAAATGCCATCAACAGCTAATATAGGTCAAGAAGCTGAAGTGGGGATTTTACTTATAAATGACCAAATGGAGATAGATTATGATCAGGATGAAGCTGACCAGGAAGCTCCATCTGATAAATATCAAGCTCTTCAATGCCGCAATTTTTGGAGAGTTGGATCTGATGATGCAATTTCAGCTCAAGCCCTTTCATTGCGCAATGACTTGGAACATTCTGACTTTGAGCGTGCAAGGGTCCATCCTAGGTTTCTACATTCCAATGCAACATCCCACAAATGGGCTTTTGGGGCAATAGCTGAACTTCTAGATAATGCAGTGGATGAGATTTGCAATGGTGCAACTTTTGTTAATGTAGATAGAGTTTTCAATAAGAAAGATAACAGTTCTGTTTTGCTTGTACAAGATGATGGCAGTGGAATGGATCCTGAAGGTATGAGGAGGTGCATGAGCCTTGGGTTTTCTTCCAAGAAAAATGGCAAGACAATTGGGAAGTATGGAAATGGATTCAAGACCAGTACAATGCGCATAGGGTCTGATGCAATTGTTTTCAGCTGCTCTGTCCGTGGAAGCCGTGTGACTCAAAGTGTTGGACTTCTATCATACACATTTTTGATGAGAACCATGAAGAATGACATAATTGTTCCTATGGTAGATTTTGAAATTGTTGAAGACAAACCCATACCTATACTTTATGGTTCACAGAGTGATTGGGACAACAGCTTAAAAACAATTCTTTATTGGTCTCCTTTTTCCAATAAAAAGGAGATTTTGAGGCAGTTTAAGGACATAGGATCGCATGGGACAAAAGTTTTTATTTATAACTTATGGTATGATGATTATGGCATGCTAGAATTGGATTTTGATGATAATGATGAGGATATACGACTCAGAGATCGTCCCAAATGTGGAACACTGGGAAAAACCCGCAATGATATTGTTGAATCGCATATATCCTTTGCGTGCAGATATTCATTGAGGGAATACGCTTCAATTTTATATCTCAAAAAGTTTTCCAGTTTTTCCATTATAATAAGGGGGAAACCTGTCAAGCATCTTGATCTTTTAACCGAGATGAAATTCACAAAATTGGTAAGATACCGGCCTTACATTGGGAAGGATGATTCAGTCAAAGTGATCATTGGGTTCAGTAAAGAAGCACCCTTACTTGGCACATATGGTCTTAATGTCTATCACAGAAATCGTTTAATAAAGCCTTTCTGGAAGGTCTACGAAGAGAGTAACAATAGAGGGAAGTGTGTTATTGGTATGCTTGAGGCAAACTTTATCGAGCCTGCTCATGACAAACAGGATTTTGAAAGATCATCTCTATTTAACCGCCTAGAAACAAGGCTGAAACAAATTGTTTTTGAGTACTGGAAAACACAAAGTCACCTGATAGGCTACCAGTCTAAATGTCCAGATGCGCTTGCAACAATGAACCAAACTGGTAAAGCTTCCAGCATAACTTCTCCCGTCAAGAATACTGCTGCTTGTGGTTTCTTACCTTCTTCGCTGAACAAGGTTCCAGATTATGTCAAGGTGCCATCTAACCTGGCTGACAGATTGACTGACGATAATCCAAATACCAATTTATCGGATTCCATTTCAATTGAAAAAATAGGTGAAGAAAATGTAATGCTATTCATGAAGCGTGAGCAATACAGGCATCGGGGGGAAGAGTTAAAGCATGTAATTGAGAAATTAGAGAATGAGCTGAATGAGGTAAAAAGGAAATGTGCCATACTTCATTCAAATATAGAAGTTCGAAGAAAGTTTGAGAGACTTGGTCATTGAACCGTGTATGGTCAGGGGAGCTCCTTTCAGAGGTTGAAACTCAGAGAACTCAAAAACTACCAACGTTATCAAAAAACATGAAATGTATATAGTCTCCGTCAAGAAGAGGCTGACTCTCAGTTTCTGTGTTTGATGTGAGGAAGCAGCATCAGAAACTGGGATCGGAGAACCAGGAAGCACCGTGTAAGTTGCACGAGCAATACTTTCGACAGATGTGGCAATCAGCCAAGACGCCCATTTTCTTAACCGATATTTTGATTTCAAGGAACATTGGCATGACTGCCATTTTTATACCTTTTGTTGTGCCAGTGCAATGCCGCGTTTACCGAGAATTAGCAAATGGTCTGAGCAGCGGCAAGTCTTCTGCACAGCTGAATGAAGAATTACATTTTAGTTTCCTAAGATTCATCTTGGTGAAAACTACTTGGTTTTGATTACATCCCTTTTTTTGGTTATTTCTGTTTAAGTATAAATATTTCCGTGCACAAGCTTGCTGAAAATGTATCTACGTGTGTCAATTGAGCTGTATTATTCATGTTAGGCTGTATTATGTTAATGATAGGAGAAGGCAATTTGGACATGATTTGTCAAAAATCAGAGTTTTTTTGGTATAATTTCAGTATACCGAATTTTATGTTTATACGTTGAACTTATAAAATCTAAATTTCTGTAATAAAATCAATGTCAAAAATCAAACAGTGAGTTTGCTTATGATTTTGACATTAAAATTTCTATCAATATGTTGAATTTATGCAAGACACTAAACAGATGTAGAAAATATAATGCTTAAATCAATTACCATTCAATGATTATATTTTCTAACGATTTATTATATCAAATTTATTAAAGTCAGGATATTTATTTCATAAACACGGATGATCGTTGAAATTAAAAGTACTTTAATTCTTGTCTAAATAATGTAAAGGAATATGATTAGTAATCTTTCTTCCAATAATGTCATCATTAATGATGATGACACAAAAGATTAAAGTTGTGTTGTTTGTATCCAATCTATTAAATGATGTTCAAATCAATTTGTACACGTACATAGCTTTGTATCCTATCGATGAATTTACCAATTAATTTCAATTTACTTCTAAGATCTAAACAAACATTTTTAAAAAATTATAAAAGAATATTAAATCAATACCTCGACGATTTTTCTTTCGTTCTAACAGCTGTAGAGGTAAGAAGTCCAATGCTACCATATTTATTAAAAGGTAATGCAATGTGATACAAATAATATAATGTATAAATAGATGTAGAATAGTAATAGAGATAATTATACGATTGTATTATAAAATAGTTTTAAAAATTAACAAAATAATTAAGAATTTGAAAATAATTCTCATCACATCTTTTAATGAGAGAATAATAAAAAGGCTCAAATTTCCCAAATGTTTCACAGGTCAACTTCCTAATGATACCCTCGATTTTTCCCATTAATATATGAGGGCGGAAGTGACTATAAATTTTACTATTATATGACTAAATATTTGGTGAAATATTTACTGATCCTTGAGCTAAATTTCAGTCATTAATTGCTAAATGAAAAATAATAATGAATATAACTAAAATTATTTTAAAATTTTAATTCATAGTAGATTATACTATAGATTAACAAGTATATACTACATATCTAGATCTCTTATTTTTAATGAACTCTCAAAACCTAAGTTTTGATACCATGTTTAAACACAAGAAATTGAGTGAAAGTTGTATATTATTAAATATATATATAGATGCTACATAAAGGAATAAACATAATTCTAGCAATATGAGATTAAACTTAATACATAACAAACCAATGATCTATTTATTCATAAACTTTAATAGAAGTGATATAAATTACTTGTGTCACATGTCATAAGGGACAAAATTCATAAATAGATGTAATAACAAAGTTATACAAGTCATTCATAACATTAGGATAAATTCATAAAGATTATCTAATGTATATGGATGCATAAGAACTAGATAAAGGATAAATTCACAATCCAATCTAAATTATTTGGATCGGACACTTTTAAAACCATACCTAATAAACTTCACTTTAAAGCCCAACCAACCTAAGCCACAGACTTCAAGATGGGACTTCAATTTTGTATTGCACCTAGCAAGAAATAAAGATTATCATATTTTTTTGATACCACACGTATCATTTATAACATCTTGGAAAATACATAACAGCAAAGTGATACCACACAAGAGATATTGAAGTAGTGGATGACGTCATCTCTTTCTTTCGGTGGTTGTGAGCCCAATAATTTCTTATGGGTACTCCCATGGTGAGGATTAAGGAAAGATGAGAAGTCGAGAAGTTTGGGCGTAAGGAACGAGGGGTGGATGTGGCTGGGAAGGGAAAATATACTATTGAATATCGAGCATCACGAAATCAAAGAACTCGAGAATGTTTAGAGTGGTAGAAGAAGGGCATACACTCATATGGGCCTTAACTTCTAGTAAAATGGAGAGCAGATTGTTGTTTTATAATAAAAAATAATTTCGTACATATGGTCAACTCCCTTGTTAAAAGAATCTAAACACCAACCTGTACAAACAAATGGGAGTGGGCGGTCAATGGAGTATTCATTGTAGACGATGAGAATCATGCATCCTTCCATAGTAGTGTTCGTACATATTTCGTAAAAATTATCATATTTATATAATCATTATAAAAATTCTATACGATCATTTGTACCCAACTATTATTTATGGGAAGAACTGAAAATGACACACAAGTTAATATTAACCTAGGTTGCAGTAATAAATAGCAAAATCAGGGATTGGAAGGTGAAAGCTCTCTCCAGTATTGTTAGCTTCTTCCCATGATGCTCTTCACACGTTGAACAATGCGAACATACTCACAGAACCGAGTAAAATCAACTCCAGCTGAGTCCCTACCTGAACCTCCAAATGTGGAAGGGTTTGCAGCAATAACAAGATCAATTCCACCAAATTCCCCAACTAAACTTTCAATCTTATCACCAGTCAACTTCTGAGTGCCTTCTATCTGCCTTAATTGTCCTGTTTGTCCACTGGTCCGCCACCATCTTCTCAGTATTTTGCGGTTAACTTCGGATGCTTCAACAGAAATAATACATCGAAGATGAATACCGAGCCTAGAAAGAGCAATTTCAGCACCTCCTATTCCACTAAAAACAGATATGACCCTGATACCGTCAGGATACAGCCACTTCAGGGGAGAAAGATGGTACCCCAACGTATCTGTTTGGAAGGCATATTTAAGTGCCACCCACTTATCCTTATCACCTAATCCTGGTACCCTTGTATGCAGTGGTGGATACCCTAAAATGTACTCCAGCTGATCTGGCTCAATCGGTTTCAGTGTATTTTCCTCAACCCATAGTAGGTTCATCGTCTTGCACTGGTGAAGAATATCCATTTGCTGTTCCTTGGAGAGCATTCCCCGACAGCTTCTCATCATCTTCCCCAATCGTTCACAAATGAAAGAGACACCGGTTGTTTCAGATGTGAGACAGCTTAACTTTTTCCTTGTATCCCACGATGGCCACCATCTTTTAGTATGTGGCAATGCATCTACAATTGTCATAGGTGGTTGAGGTAGGATATGACATCTATTCTCAGTTGGAAGATTATGAATATAACCTTCTTTTCTGATGACGGCAGAAAAAAACTGTGCATTCACATGCTCTGGTTCATTTCCAAAAAGGAAACGAGACAACTTTTTCCATCCATCAGGAGAAATTTCAATAACATTACCAAAGAAGAAGTATGATGGTTTGGATACGTAATGACAGCCATTATTATTGTATTTCCCCATCTGCTCGGGCGTTTTGCCTCTGTAAAATGGTTTTTCCTCGTATTCAGATTTCACATACGAATGCTGCAAGCTTGCTTTTGTTTCCCAACAGCCACTAGAGTAGAGAGATGCTTCTTCTTTCATACATTTAGCCTTTTTTATTTCTCTCATATCATGGGAATCGTAAGAAAAACAATTTGAACTTGATGCCTGGAATTCTCTAGTTCCAGCTCTGGATAAATTGTGTTGAGGTAGCTCTTGGCCAAGATTCCAAGATTTATTTTGATTCTGGCAGCTGAGCTCATCTTTATCTGTGAACGAATTCTGCAGAAAACCACAATGGACTAAGAACCTGTCAGAATTCAAAGCATTAAATATGAATTATTGACACACAAAATACAATAGAAAAAAATTGAATATCCACGCCAAACAGTAAAGATGCTAGAATTTGTATAGCTCTACTTGGTGTCTAGAGTGAACTGCCAAACAGTAAAAACGTAGAATAAACTTTTTCAAATCAAAATTGGAGGTATTTCTGTGGAGTGTGATCTCAAAAGTCTTACAGCTGAAATAGTCCCTCAAGGATCAATGGTAACAGTTTTTTTAAAAAGAAAACTCTAATGTGAGCACCAAATGAAATATGAGTTCCTTCCATTTACTTCCAAAACATAGTCTTCAGATCAAAGACATTTTAGACCTTAAACAATATTATAAACGGGAGTTCAGGAACGAATAAATCATAAAACAATTGACATCTGCAATTTGCTATTAATCATTCCTATCAAGTGGCAACAGATGTGGTAGCATCACAATCAAGAGCATTGCGAGACTACTCAATACAACAATAATCTGAATCATAATCCCATTATGTGTGTTGGCCACATGAATCCTTTTTTACCAAGTATTTTTATCTATGGTTAAATCTTCGATTAAATTAAATAAATTTAAATCTTTTCTCACAATTTCTAGTCAAGTAGTTTTAAACCTTATATTTATTTTAATTCCTTCCGTACTAATTAATTCTTTTTCTCCTAATTAGTGCGCCTTTGACTTCGTAATGATATGACCAAATCACCTAAATCAAATTTCTCTTGTATTGATGCAATTCTTACTCTATTTCTAATAAAAGTGTTTTTTAATTTATCCTTGACTCATCCATCTAAGCATATGTATTTCAGCAACACTAATTTTTTGCATATTATTATGCTTTACAACTTGCATCATAAAATATAGCTAGGACAATAGTAAATTTATAGAATTTTTCTTCTAATTCTAACACATCCTCTTATCACGTAATACTATAAAAGTATTTCGCTACTTCATCTACCTTGCTTAATCCTATGAATAACTTTTTCTATAATTTTTTCATTGCTACTTATTACAGATCATAAGTACTTAAAATTTTTATTTTTATGAATCACATGCCCATTTAATTGTATAGTTTCATTATTATTCCTATTTTTGTTAAACTTATGTTCCATATATTCAATTCAACCTATATCCTTTGAACCCTATAGTATCTCTCCATAATTCTAATTTAGAATTAATTTCTACGTCACTTTCATCAGCCAAAATTACGTCACTAGTAAATAGCATACATCATAGAATTTCTTCTTGAATTTCCTTAATTATTTCATCCATAACTAAAAAACAGATTTAAATTTAAAGAAGACCTTTGGTGTAAATTTATGTCTACTAAAAATTTCTTATTATCTTCTCCCATAATTTTAACACTAGTAACACTAGTAACAAAAAATCGCTCAACATTGATCAAATGTATGGTTGGTTTGACCACAATGCTCACAACAAAGTCGACCTAGAAGTGATCTGAAAATTTGAAACAGTATGCAGCAGGTATCTATCTGTTGATCTAAGAAGACATTTCGAGAGTTGCTAGTTCTCTGTTGATCTAAGAAGATTCAAACTAGAAAGAGATTATTGACATCAATGGTCATTGGCTGTTAGAAGTACCCATCCCATAGTCCTCTAAATGCAGTCTAGTGAACCTATACTGAACTGTTCCCCTAACAAAATGTGAAGAGTTGCTCAGTCTCATACAATCAAAGAATTGGAATATATTCTCATGGCCATAGGAAATCTTCAAAGCACCTTCTTCTATGGAAAAAAAGACATCACACTGCAAGCACCAATGTGCTCCATATTGTTCACCAACAATGAAATAATAGCACTATCATCTGCATACCAATCACCATAAGTTACATCTTTCACATCAGAAGTAGATGTGTGAGGTGTTTTATCTTCCTAAGGACGGTAGTAAATATTTTAAAATTCTTGGACCCCAAAAAATTCAATTTATTGGATGTTCCAGTTAGGTTCTTTAGAGGGTATTTTCTATCAAGTTCTGATAGAAAATACAGATGAGGGCAAAACTGTTCATGTCCAATCAAATTTGACTACAATCTCGGCATCCTAATACATTTCAAAGGGATGGTCCAACAAGGCTATCGAGGGTGTCAAGAACCCTAGAAGTCACCTTCCAGAGCAAATAGAAGATGGATAGGAAGAATTGGCAGCAAAGAGAGACATGAAGGAAGAAGTGTCAGGCACTGGCAACGGTAGCTAGAGGTGTGCTATGCATTGTTGATAGTGACTAGAGGTATTGAAGAAAAAGGCTAGCACCGATGATTAGTAGAGAAAGAGAAGACAGTAGGCATGATAAATTGTTGAGGTGTGGCAATAGCAGTCTCCTTGTTGATGTTGCCTCTTATAGAGGAGGCATCAACCCAATTTTGTTGTTGTTGCTATCCTCCTTTTTTGTGTTTGTATTTTCTGTAAGTGGATCCCTAAACCTTAAGCTCTACTACCATGTGAGGAGTAATGAAAGAATTGATTACTAATGAGTGGTGATTACATATTAACAAGGACAGTAAATATTTAGATATCCAATGACTCATTAACTCACAAACTAACCTAATATAATACAAAATGCAGCAAGTCTAACATATTTGAGGCTATTTGCCAAAACAATATCATAGATGATGAATATACAAAGTTACAAATTCAGGCATCAAGATAAAATGATGAGTTGCTTGCTAAAAACTACCAACCTTAGAAGGTAAGGCATATCGCAGTGCACTCCCAATGCAAACTATCTGCCATTTAGGCAATGGTACTCTGGATATGGTTGCAAACATGATGGAGATCCAAGCTTTCAAAAGAGATGATTATACATGCATGACGTCTTTTGTGTAAAAGTATCCAAGTTAATTTAAGTCAGCACCTCCCCCAAGAAAAAAGATACCATCTTTCCATCCTTATTTGAAGCCTCTTGAAAGGAAAGCTTACTTGCTATTTCAATCAAAATTATCTCTGCCAGTGCTTCTATAGTGCAGAGACCTTTGTATAGATATTTACTTGTCACTAATCTCCTCATTACATGTTCATTTAGAATTAGGATTTTTTTATTCTCTATTTCAAGTTTAAATTCATGTATATCAAAGTCCGGATGTTTCATTTTTTAATTAAAAGATTTATCTACAACAACCTTTTTACAAATATTTATTGATGTTGTGATTTTTAATTTTTAAATAGAAAATTGAAAAGTAAAGGAAAATGGATCAGTGTTATAGGAATAATGATGTGGGCCTGGAGTGTTGATGGTCAATCCACTCTGAAATTCTGGATAAGAGATCATTAATTAATACTGAGAATTTGAGTTTGGCTTATTATAAGATTTATTCTTGTAGTTTGTCGGCTCTTCTACTTTTCTTTCCATTTCAGTCCTCATTGTGTGGTGCAACACCACCTTCTAATTTTACAATTGAAATATGGACCATAAGTCAAGCAGGATTTTCCTCAACACATTTTACAGGTAAAAGGGAATTGGTCTTCCTTATGTAAAAAGAGTGGAAAGACAGTTGCCTCTTTTTTGCTCCACAATTGGCATGTTATCTCATCATAAACTTAGCCTTCAACACAATAACCAGAGATATTTATGCTTCCAATAAACCCACCCCTATATAACGTGGTGGATCCTTTTACATCCCACTTTACTTCCAAGCTCATTGCTGAAGATTTTAATATTATTGCTGCATCCTTATCCTTCAAGGATTATCATAGCCAAGAAAGCAACTTTACACAGAGAACAATTACAATAATGATTTCACCAACAGTGAATGGTATATAATATAAGATATTGAACAATAAAAAAAATTTAAGCTAAATGGAAATAAAGGAAGTGGTGGTCTGTTTGGGGACTAAACCTTCTCAACTTTCACAAATTCATGAGCAAGACGCCTGGCAAAAATTGAATCTGCAAGCTCACATACTGAAGTTCCTGAACCTGATAAAAAAATCCTGAAAGTGGATTATCTTGAAAATATTCATACCATACAATTTTTTGAAAAATAGCTTTTCCTGAACTAGAAAGGAAAAATTCAATAAAAGATTCTTTTTTATTAACAATCTGGTAGTAGCAAAGAAATCCTGCATCACTAAATTCTGTAAAATCATGTAATCCTGAATCTTTGTAACTGTTTCTTACGAAGTAATTTTGGTTTTCCAATATTTTTTGGTTTCCAACTAAATCAATTAATTATCCTTTCCTTAAAAAATGCATTTATGGATCTCAAGTGTACATATATCAATTGGTGCAACTTCACTCTATCCCAAATGGTCATTTCTTATCTTTTAAATTATTACTACACATCTACCTTTATCATTTGCATCTCTAATGTAATTTCTTGCACATATTCATTTTTAAAAGTCGAACACTATTGTAATTCATAAAGCATAACTAGAACAAACAAACATCTTATAAAGTTTTCCTTTTAATATTAGAAGCATTTTTTATCATACCATTCCTGATAAATTTCTCTACCACATCCAATATTTAAGTTATATGAGCAAATCTTTATGTTATTGCTAATTTTAGATCTTACCTATCTAAATTTCTTACCATAGGAAAAGTCCATAACATTTTATGTCATTATTGGTAATCCTATCATTTACATTATACCCAAGTATTCAATTTTAATCCTACTTAGCCTAAATCCGTTGGATTATAAGGTCTCTCCATAATTTTAGTGTAGAACTATTTACTACCTTACTTTCATCATCTATGATCGTCACATGCAAATAACAAAATAAAAAGCACAAAATAGTCAAAAGTGACTATGTTTTTTAAAATTAGGATTTCCATATTATTTATTGAGAAAAACAATGCATAACAGGAACTCAGAAATCAGAACACGTATGGATCTACTCAGTACTAACCAAAATTATCCATAACTGATGAAATTTCTTCCTCAGTGAAGCCCATGTGAAGCAGTTGAAGTGTTTTATCCATTGTTGTGAATAAAGTTTCTGTTGTAATTACCTGGACAATTAAGAAGGCTTAAGTTAGAGTATGGCTGGTACATGTGTTTTTGTTGGATTGTCATTGCAGCCAATATTTCTGATAGCATTTTCAACACAAAACTGCAATATGCATCAAAGTGAATTTCATTGAAGCCAATCCAAATCTATGCATAATATAGAAATTGTAGTCCAAATAACTAAGATTATAATGCCAACATCTTGCAGTTAATAGATAACCTCACTATTTGCATTTGCAGCATGACCAGAGGTATCCACACTTTCCTTGGAATCACCAGTAATTTGAGCAGCGATTATGAAGTCTATCAGTTCTGAAAGAGAAGCATTGGAGCCTGACAAAAATTTGATTTCACTTCTTAAGTGTGTTCTTCAGATAAAAATCATATTATAAAATGACAAAGAAATAACAATTTAAATATTATAATGCAATGTCTATGACAAATATGTGCTAATCAGATGCAGTGTACCATTTTTTGAGTAGTAAGCACTAAGAGAAGAAATAACACTAAAACAAAGGGTACGTTTAAAAAGAGTTCTAGTTTGCTCTAGAAGTTGAATAGAGTTAGAATTGAAAATTGTAAAACAAACAAAGTTGGAGTTGCATAATAATTAGTGTTGTAAAAGTTTACATATTGAAATTTGTATGATGATAATGATATGTGAAAATTTGTATAAAACTGAAATTGAAATTTGGGAAGTAGTTTTCAAACGAAACCAAAGTCAAACTTCAAATAGAGAATCACTTATCAAGATGATAAGCCATAAACGAACAAGACAAAGAACAGAACCAAACAACCAAAGACCAAAGAAAACACCAACACAGTACACAGATACCAAATCAAATCGACACCAGACAGCACTCCGACAATAGACTAATGATGCAAAGTAAGACGAAGCCACCCTCAATGAGCTCATCCGCAAGTAGTGGGCATCAACACCATCAGCTACTCCACAGCCTGATCCTCCTAGCCATAGAAAGGGTGAGCCAATTGAGCCATCAACAAGCCAGTGGTATAAGAGTGAAAATTTATTTCTTACATCCCTACACAATAAGGCCTTTAAATCTCCTAGAAAGCATCTATTCTCTCAAAATGCCTCCATGAAGGTCCAACTCATAGTTTCAAATATCGGTATACTATTGAGGATTAGTCCTCAGAAAAAAGGAAATGTATCTAAAATCAAGGACCGTATCGGTGAAAACACAATATTTTTGTGAAAATGAGTATAAAACATCAAATTTCAACTTGAAAGTTAGAGATAAGATATAATAAGCTATGATAAGCATATAAAAACACCTAGATAATTTTTTTAGACAATTATCATGCATAAAATATCAAATAGATAGAGATATAGTAGTTACATGCATGAGAAGTCTTAAACCATTTACAAATAAGTAAGAGAAACTCATAATGGAAAATGATTTAAAAAATAATGGAATCATACATATATTAATTCCATGTTGAATGTTTAGGGGGGTCAAATATGTAAAGGGAAATAAAGCCCCTTCATGTGAAGGGGAATAATTTTCCTTTATGAAGGAGAGTTGCCTCCTTCCTTCACATGAAGGAATTTTTGTTTCGTTTTTAATAATTTCAATAATTAAAAATTCATTTGATTGTAATATTTTAGAGTAAATTATTAATTTTTATTTTAATAATGTAATTAATAGATTTTACAACTTTTCCAATGATTTAATTTTAAAAATAGAAAATAAAATTGTGAGAATATAGATGAAAAATGTTATTTATTAGTAAACATAAATTTTAAAAACTTGTTAAAAATATTTTTTTATTTTAAAAAAAATTATACTTTTTTTAAACATAATTTTTATGTAATAATTTTATTTTTTTTCTTTTCTTTTTTCTCTTTTTTAAATTTTTTTTTTTTTTTCTTCCTTGTCTTTTCTTCTCCTCTTCTTTTTTTCTTTCTCTCCGCTTCCTCTCATGTGCTACAAGTGTGAAACCTTTCTTCTTCCTCGAGACTTTCAACTAATGATCCATTGAAAACCTAAATGGGTTTAGCATTTCCAACCGATGAAGTGAAGCTTTCCACAGAGTCCTCCACAACTTGTGGAGGCTTCAACGTCAATGAGAATCATTTAACAAAGGTTTTCAATGTTGGCAGTAGCATTCAACACCTCAATCAAAGCGTCCATTGAGCCTTAAGCATATTGATTCTCAACGAAAGGATGATGAATCATTTTGTTAGATTGATTGATTTAGCCTTTATGAATTGAAAAAACAACCTAGATTGAATGATCTATTGATCCACTGCTAATCCTCAACGACAGATTGTTTGTTCTGTCATATTATTGAAAATATTGTGTATATTGGTATCAAGTAAAAGGAAAACCAAGATGGATCAACAAAATTATAGCAATTCATCTCAATTTTTAAAACCATGGTCCAACCAACACATTATGCTAGCCTGCCGTATCACTAAAGTCAAAAAGAGGTGTCACAAAGATTCCACATCCAAATAATCACACTTCTAAAGGTACTACCCTGCTTGCACCATCTAGGTTCCCCCATAATGGAGAGTGTTATAGAGATGCACAGAGAATACTCCCTGACAACAGCAATGTTATGAAAAGGTATCATGCTTAGGAGCTCAGGACTAGTACAAAAAAGAAAGTACGAAAGTACAATCCAAAAATTTAGTATCCCTAACAATACATCATAAAGGAGCATCTCAGACCAACCCAACTGAATGGCTCACAGAACACTCACCAACCTTTTGACTAGCAGCAAGTAAGAACCTAGGACAACAATTGTAGTAGACATTTGCACTCATCTCTCCCTCCAAAAAACCATCCACTTCCCATCCTCCACCCTAGAGAAACATGCAGAGATGACACAACACCGGATACAGTTGTGCCATTTCCCTAGTTTAAAGCACATAAACGTCATACCTCCTACATGCAAGACTATCGTACACTATTATACACCTCCATGCATGATTTCCATAAAAAACTAAGATTTGCCTACGAGAACATGAATTCAATGCATTCTCGTACCAAAAAAATTGTTTGAAATCTAACCATCCACAAATGCAACTTGGTAGTCTCCAAACAGAAGAGGCATAAAGGGCTTCAGAAATTCAGGTAAGCATTTGGACATGATCTTGTATACCCCATTCAACAAGCTAATGGGTCTAAAATCTCTTATGCCAACAGTATCAAATTTAATGGTGTTTAAGCAAATAAAAGAAGAATTAGCCACTTCAATATCTCTATTGTCTCCATGGAAGTCACAAATAATCTCCATAAGCTCATGCTTAACAAGTCCCAATTTTTTTGAAAAAACAACACCAAGAAACTATCAATTGTGAAACTATCTGACAAATGGCTGATAACTGTGTTTGTTGATAACTGTGTCAATGCCGGATAGGGCACCAATGGAAAAACACCAGTGAGCAGATAAGACTAACTTGGTTGCATTTATCAATAGACACATTGATACAGGACTCAACCTTGATCAGGAAATGCCAATGAATGGTCACAAATGTTGATCAACAAATGGCTATGAGGAATCAACAATAGACAAACAGACATGACTAGTTGTACCAGAGCGACTATTAATGAAGGGATGGATTCACTTGAGTGACCGAACGAAGTATCATGGGTTGACACTAGGGAGCAGATGCATTGAAAAGATGTGTCCCATTGTATGGGTGTGGGACAAGGACATGTCTTGATCTCCATCTCATTGGATGGATGCCAGTAGTTGTCGATGAAGTGTATAAATACATCAGTCTCCATCGGATGGAGGCACCAAACTAGATTGTACTTGCAAGTAACATCAAAATAATGGAAGAAGAGGGTGAGTCCCTCGAAAGAGTCCCATGTCCTTTATGTGAATTTTGGATAGGCTGACTAGCACAGGTTGTTAATGTCATACAGATTGTCATCATCTTAACTTCAACTTGTGATACCAATCATCATGAACATTGCATGCTTAACCTATTCTATTATGAATTCCACCTCAAGTATCTGTTGGAGTGCATGGTTGATTTCTTGAAACCTCAAACTGCTTGGAGGAAGAAAGGAATGAAGTTTACTTTTATATTCAATACCAACATGCACTTGATCTTTCGTAATCAATTGCATGTGGTTGAAATTCCTTGTGACACTGACCATCCTACAGAAAAAGGAAACATGTCACACTTCGGTGGAAATTTCAGTGAAAGTTTGGTAAAATCATGGAAATTCGCAAAAAAAGTCTAAAATACAAATTTCAATGTGAAATCTTAAACCAAGCTAATGCAATCAAAAATACACATCCAGGAATAATCAGAATAATTTTTTAAAACATTTATGAAATTAAAAAGCATTATAATGCCTATTTTAAGTCCTTAAATACAATCAAAAGACAATATACTATTAAAAAAAAATTAACATTCAAAAAAAAAAAACAATCCATGGTACACCTTAATATCAAGTGGAATGTCTATCTGGTTCAAAACCCCCTTGTGTATGGTACTAACATAATATTGTCATGACATGGGTATGATATGTTCTGTATTCAAAGATATACCCAAGGTCATAAGAAAGCCCACAGTTGGATGTTCAATTAATGCAAAGGAGACGTACACATTTTGAGTCAGATAAGGTAGAGGAGGCAGACATACTTGTGGAGTTGAATACGTAGGCAGAGATAGATATACAGGCTAGGGTTCATAAGGAGCCTGATAGAAACAATGGAACAAGCCATAGGAAGTCTGCTGCTCTTGTGTTGTTGGTAATAGTTGTAGACTTAGGTGTGGATAGTTAAACATTGAAACTATCCCATTTATTCTGATTTTGATCCTATCCACTTGTTTTACTTAAAGGTCGATCATAGGTGTTGGATGATCCAATTCTTCTAGATCATGCACTATCAAAGTGGTAACCATCTAGTCCATGAGAAGAAACCCCCTCTATATCTACTTTCACATGAATCAACAACACTCGTAGCATCAAAACTATGTAGCATACCAATGATTGAATCGTTGGAACCTGTTTGGGATAAAATTTCATCACCCCTTTGTCCATTTTGACTTTTACACCACCTATAGTGTCAAGGGGATGCAAACTCAAGTTGATGGGCTCCATGATCAACATCCAGTGTAATATGTGTATCTGATATCTACAGTGAATGGACTAATTAACATGGTGGGTCATCTTCATCATTACCTCTATTCACACCATCATCTTCATTGTCATTTTCATTTGGAGGTTGTATTAAATTGGAATCATCATCTCCTGAAATATCAGCATAATTATCATCATTGCAATCTCACATGCTTGGAGTTCTTCCAGGTATATGCTCCAAAGAACTCATATATTCTTTACAATCTTGATAAATAAATGAATGATCAATGCGATACAGATCATTTTTGCCCTCTCCTTGGATGTATTTCGTACAGAGTCTTAAGTTTATATTAACCTTTGCATTCCTAATCCATTCATTCTTTGTGTGGGTATCAAATTGGACGTGCTCCAGTTTCTTTCCCATCCAAATGCTGATGCTATTTGTGACAAAATCCTAACAGTAATCTTTCTCAAGTGTAAAGTATCTATGTTGTGCACCATCCACTAATCAACTGCAATGATGAAGTTAAAAATCAGTCTATCATTTAATAATTACCCAAATCAAATCCAAATGTAAGTATGTACTACATGGTTTTTATATATTAAGGAAATTTGCAAAAAGATCCACACAACGTGCAAACTTAAGTTTCTCATCGTATTGATAGTTTGAATTTAAAAAAATATATTGCAAGAATATCATATATGAATTATTAAGGAATTCAACAACCACATTCAAGTTGAATTCAGTGTACATATTAATGCTTTATTAGCTTCATGCAAAGAGTTCTACGCCCATCTTTCCACAATGATATTGAAATATCCTTTAGAGGTTTCTCTTCCACTATCCCAAGTTGTATCTTTCATCAACTTCATTGCCTCATATATAAAATTCATCGTGAGTTTCATATCTCCATCTACCAAACAAAAACATTTGTGATGGGTTTCATGATGTTGGCAGTCTTTCTAGCATCCCTTAAAAGGAATGATCGTTAATGATTTGTCACCTTCCTCCCAAGTGGTGACTCACTGTCATGTTATCTGTACACATCTTAGAATTCAACATGTGTTTCAATCCAGCTCTAATGTCAAGTATGGACTAAAGTGCAATGTAATTTGTTGCAAATCTAGTGACTCTAGATTGAATTGAGTCACCACAACAATGCTGCAAAGACCTCATGTGTGCCAGCAAGTATTAGTGGTTCCATATAAAAGTTTTCACTATCCTTACCTTCATAACTGTTCTGGGCAATTATGGAAAGGTGGGTTTTTTAATAGAGTTAGGAGTGCAAACAATGGTAGAGTTAGAAAAGTTTTGCTATGGAAGCAATACAAAATATACTATCGAGGTAAAGGCAAATTTTTTTGATTCAATAATAATAAAATCTATCACAAGGTTAATTTCAAAAGGGACTGACATAAATAGCAAAGAAAGGACCCACATGCTATATGGTAGTATAGATAGTTGAATAGGAACAATAGAATTTCCATTGCACAGCCAAAAACAAAGACCAATTTAAGGCAAAGGTTCTCAAATAAATGGTGGAGTGGTTAAGTGGCTGGTAGGTGTTAGGAGTTTTTGATGACCACTTTGTTGCCATCATTGGCATCACATGTGGCACTGAGTGTTTCTTCTTCTTTGCAGTTCTCTTCCTCTTATAATGGGTTTGTTTTTTCATTCATATATCTGGGTCTCTATCAACAGCCTTGTGTAGACCTCTTATTTTACATAAGTTTTGTTAGAGTTTAAGTATTAGGGTTTCTAATGTAAGTGGGTTTAGTCCCACATTAGTTAGTGTTAGTGGTGTTTGTCGTGAGTCTTGTAGCTTCTATATAAAGAGGTGTAATCTTTGTTAGTAATACACAATACAACATATTTTCCACCAATTTCAACTTGGTATCAAAACTTAGGTTTTGAGGGTCGTCATCCTAGGTGAGAGGGAATGTAGTTGTCACCCTCCTCCCTGGCACCCTTCTCCTATAGCCCTCTCCTACAGTTCCTCTTGCCAGATGCTGGGACAACCGACACCCCTCTTCTGGTGCTTTCCAGTGCCGCTCTTTTGTGACTCTCTTGATTTGTCATCTTTGCCACCTCCTCTCTTGCTGTCAATTCTTCTGTGATTTTCTTTCACCAATTTCTATAATCACCCGCCTATCCTCCTATCATCACCATTGTCAAACCCATTAGGGTTGTAGATGAGGAAAGGGGGAGGAAGAAGAAGTGAAGACGAGGAGAAAAGAAATAAAAAAGGAGGTGAAAGGGGGAGGAAGAAGAAGTGAAGACGAGGAGAAAAGAAATAAAAAAGGAGGTGAAAGGGGGAGGAAGAAGAAGTGAAGACGAGGAGAAAAGAAATAAAAAAGGAGGTGAAAGGGGGAGGAAGAAGAAGTGAAGACGAGGAGAAAAGAAATAAAAAAGGAGGTGAAAGGGGGAGGAAGAAGAAGTGAAGACGAGGAGAAAAGAAATAAAAAAGGAGGTGAAAGGGGGAGGAAGAAGAAGTGAAGACGAGGAGAAAAGAAATAAAAAAGGAGGTGAAAGGGGGAGGAAGAAGAAGTGAAGACGAGGAGAAAAGAAATAAAAAAGGAGGTGAAAGGGGGAGGAAGAAGAAGTGAAGACGAGGAGAAAAGAAATAAAAAAGGAGGTGAAAGGGGGAGGAAGAAGAAGTGAAGACGAGGAGAAAAGAAATAAAAAAGGAGGTGAAAGGGGGAGGAAGAAGAAGTGAAGACGAGGAGAAAAGAAATAAAAAAGGAGGTGAAAGGGGGAGGAAGAAGAAGTGAAGACGAGGAGAAAAGAAATAAAAAAGGAGGTGAAAGGGGGAGGAAGAAGAAGT